>JBAMAX010001460.1:0-130953 GCA_037043745.1 Chymomyza amoena | reverse complement strand
CATTGGAAACTTAATTGATTCAAAGCAATGTAGTATATGGGGTAAGTTTCAAGCTGATATGTTGAGGTGTGTTAGAGAAAACGCGGTAAATCGATTGTGGGATGTGGGCGGTCCGCTACATGAATCAGCTTAACAAAAATTGTGATTCGAGGTCACTTGTAACCCTAATTAAGTAGAGCCAAATATACAGGCAGTTTATTGGCAATTTTAAATTTTTGACTATAACTTTGTTGCAGTATTTGTCCGATTTTGTTCTTCTTTGACAGATGCGTGGAACCATAACGCATCACTCTGTTAAATTTCAGATGAAAATATTAAACGGTGTGGCTAAAAACCGCGAAAAATCTAATGCATGGGATCGGGGAAGGATATTGACATGATTCAACAAACTTCATCTTCTGGAGGAAATATGCGCCTCAGTTGGTAAAGTTTCAATCGCTACCCGAGGTTATGATAAGCACTTTGTTATAAAGGACTTGAATTCTGCCACGCCTCCTTCTGTCCCTACATACATTTTACAAATGTTAGTATATCCCTTTGTACTTTTAAGTACCAGGGTATAAACACTAACACCTTGTTGTCGCTTTGTGCATGGAAAATGCAAACTGAAAAGTAAATCACATAAGGAGAACTGAGGCAGTCGAATTTAAGTCTAAGCGACGGTGCAACGGTGTTAGCGCTCGTCACATTCGCACTTGTCTTTGAATTACATTCCAAACAAAAACGCATTCCAAAACATGAGGTACATAAGGTGTGCGAAAGTCACCTTACAATGTTTATAACTATGCCAGAGCCTTGTCGTTGTGTTTGATCTATTTGTTTTTTTGCAGAAACTCCTACAAAAGCTCGCCTTGCTCGCAATAACAAAGCGTGCGCAGAACAAAAAAGCTTAAAAAAAAAAAAAAAAAAAAAAAAAATCGCGCCTCGTAGTGCTGAACGAAATAATTGAGCTTACATTTGTAGTCTATCGCATCTTAGAAGAGCATAAGAGGATCAAATTGATTTGTTTTCTTTGCATTTTTGTTTAAAAACCAACATTTAAAGTGAGTTTATTGTGAAATTCATTGTTTCATATTAAATTTAATTTTTTTTCAATAGAATGTCTCAAAGTCGCGAGCAAAAATTTCAGCTTATCGCGAATGGGGATGCCAATACAGAATATCGCTACCAAAGTGAACAGAAGTTATTTCACAATCCAAAAATTTTTAAAAGATTCCGAAAATCACGGGAAAAAGCCTCGCACGGGTCGCCCACCTTTACTGCAAGAACGCGATAAGCGACGTATAAAAAGCCTAGCCGTCAAAGAAAACCAGAAGGCAGCCCAAATTTGTCACGAACTGGCTCTGCCTGTATCAAAGCGTCGAGTGCAACAAATTTGAGGGCTGATCAAAACGTTTCGTACGAAAAAATGCTAATTAAATGTCAACTACTCCCCGGTATAAACTTGCCCGAATGCACTTTGCAGAAACTCATAGGTTTTGGAACTTCGAGTGGCAAAATATTATCTTCAGTGATGAGAAAAAATTTAATTTAGATGGTCCAGATGGCTATCAATATTATTATAGGGATACTAGGGCTCCAAAGCAGGTCAAAATGTCACGTATTTTCCAAGGAGGGTCGCTTATGGTGTGGGCTGCATTTGGATATGTTGAAAAGAGTTCAATATGTTTCATAACACAAAAATGAACTCTTGAGAAATATGTTCAACTATTAGACGAAGAACTTACTGATTTTGGAGAAAATATTAAGGAGATTCATGGACTTTTCAACAGGACAATGCTCCGATCCATGTCTCGAAGTACACAAAAAAATTTTTTGATGAGAAACAAATCCCGGTATTGGAATGGTCAGCAAAAAGTCCAGATCTAAACCCTATAGAAAACCTTTTTTGCATACTTTCCAGCAAAGTTTACATGCACGGAAGACAATTTAATACATCGAAAGAGTTAAAGGAGGCTATTGTGTGCAGGAGTGGGCGAAATTGGATGTATCCTTACTCCAAAAGTTAATAGATTCAATGCCAGGGCGTATAACAAAGACACTAAATAGCAAGGGAGGGCACATTTAAGTAATTTAAGTTAATTGAATAATATTTCATTTAAGTTAATTTAAGAAAATAACATAATAATGAAATTGTAAGTTCATTTTTCGCTCCGGAAAATATTCATTTAATTTTTAAAAAATGTTACCTAACCATTTTAAAACTTTCTTTGGCATTTTTTGAATTGTTATTTTGTTAATTTTGTAGAAAAAATATATTAAAAAATAAATCATAAAAATTATAGTTGTAATAAATGTTTTTATGTCTGTAAGTTCAATTATATCGCGCACCTTACAACAGAGAGTTTCAAAAATAACTTTTTTTATGATTTCATCATAAACCGAAATTTGTACTCACAAGTATTCACTCAACTCAAATTTCGTAAATTGTTAATATACCATTTGCAACTATTCAGCACATAATAAATAGATTTTTACATGAGAACCGAATTGGAAACAAAAGGGCGAACAGCACCAAATGAAATTTTTACAGCAGAGGAAGAATGCTTGATCGTGCGAAAAATTCGGAAGAATGTGAAGGTTGAAAAAGATTTTGGCAAGCCGTGCAGCGCGCAAACAGTCCGCCAAGTGTTGCATGAGCCTGACTTTCATGGCCGAGTAGCCCGCAAAAAGCCATTTCTTAATAAGAAGCACTAACAGACTCGTTTGGTATTTACTCGGGAGTGTAGATTCAAAGGCCCAGAATTCTGGAATACCGTAATATTTGCAGATGAGTCAAAATTTAATTGTTTGGACATAAAATAACTTAACAAAAGTCGTTTTAACCAAGTTCATACGAGCGCTCACTGAAAAACTGTTAACAAAAGACCGCGTTGCAAAAAGTGTTGTACAAAAGTGTTGGTCTGCATGCGTGTTTATGTAAGTCGCCTGTGTTTTTTTTTTTTTTCATGCAAGTGAGCTATACAATGCGCAAATGAATTGTGTAGCAAAATGTTGTTGCATTCATTTTTACTCTTCTGCATTACAAATATATATACAAATAAATAAATAATATATATAAATATATATGTGTACAATATTTATTTTTCAAGAATTTAGTTTAACAATCAATAAAGAATTTATATTTTCTGAACTAAGAGAGCTCCGCTTCTCATTTAAAATAAAATGCAGTGCAGAAAATGCTCTTTCGACAGAGGTCTGAGTAGCCGGTGTAGCTAGTACCACTTCCGCGAGCTCAGCCAAGTGTGGTGACTTAAGTTTCATGCCGCTGTAAAATTGAAGAATATTATTGTTTAATGGTAAACGGCCATTCACTACATCAAAGTTTTCAATATCTGTATAAATTTTTGATAATTTATCAGATAATGGCTCTATTTGAGTTTCGGATAATGAATGAACACTATCCAAATAAGCCGAAAACAGCGACTTTTCCTCAGGAATAATGATGTCGGCTTCAGTTGGATCATCTGCTGTAACAGATGCAGGTTCTTCTCCAGAGTTTGATGTAACATTCTAGTTAATATAGAGATTAAAAGCTTTAATAAAAGTAATTTAATATGTTTTTAAAATTAGTTTAGTTAGATTTTAACAAGGACAAAACAACAATAAAACAAACACAAAACATAATTACTAAAAGCAACACACAATTAATAGCGATTAGCATATGAACTATAGACAGGACTTCGACTCTAAATACTTTTGTACTTATATGTGGTTCTTACTTGCTTTAATTGGTAAATACGATATGCAATTTTTTTTAAATTTTGCTTTGCCAACATTTTTTGGGTGTCGGTTAACACTACATTTATGCGAGGGTCCATATAAATAGCAGCTAACAATGCCTCATTTTCTAACAACTTACTTTCCCTTATTTGCAGCCGTGCTAATAATTTTTTTGTTATACTATTTTCGGTGTTCTCACACTTTAGTCTGAGTTCCATCCATAATATAAAAAAATCACTATACACAAGTTGTTCCTGTTGCAATTTTAGAGTCGCTTCATAGGTATCGTTGAATGCATCAATATAAAGTTTAATCCAGTCCCAGTCGATGTAAATACCCACACAACACTCCCCAGCAAGAAACTCCTTTATTTCCAACAATTTTTTAAGCATAATATATGTGGAATTCCATCTTGTGACGACATCAAGTGTTGGAATAGTTTTGTTGTGCTCTAGTAGCATACGTCTGCGCAAATCATACAAATTCTTTAAAATTGAAAATGTAAACCCACTTTTTGTGCTTACCTATAAGTTCCTGTACGCAGAGCTTTACACAAGCTGCGGCAATTATTAATATTTTCGCTAATGTCGCTTTGTTTATTTACGTCATTAACGCAGAGTTGAAGTGTGTGCGCGGCACACCGAACAAGATGTACATTTGCTACATTAATGGAATCCAGCTCTTCCATAAGTTCGTCTCCGCGCAGATCGTCCTCAAAAAGGCACTCTTCTGTTGCCTCAACATTAAGAATTTCAATGGCCTTTATCATATTTTTTCCATTGTCGGATGTAATGCTGATATAAAATTGTAATTTTTTTATTTCGCTGATAACTAAATCAGGTGTCTTTAACTTTATTCATACCTGAAAATGTTCTCTAGCTCAATACCGTATTCCTGGAGAACCCCTAAAATTCGTTCTTTTATAAAAATTCCAGTATGCGATTCAAATAGTTGAATCATCCCCAGCGTTTTAACAACGATTTCGCTTTTTTCAAGAGTTGAGTGAATTATTTGTAGGTTCACACCCAAAATGGCTTTGTCCATCCTAGTGGCCACATCAATTTTAAGTGATATTAGCTTTCCACTTACTAAATCTTTAATATTTTCCTTTATCTTTACTTCTTTTAATTTAATATGTTCCATTACATTGCGTGATGTTATGGGCGGCATGGAAAGTCCATTATATATTGGATTCACTATTTCGCGGAACCCTTCGCTGTCCAAAAGTAAAAACGGTCTGCCGTCTGTAGTGACAATTTTAATTATTGAAGAAGTAAGCGACTCCTCATTCGTTTCAATTGTGATTTTTCTTTTTTTTGGCTGATTATTAGAGTCATTGGCGTCATTTGCGTCTAATTCATCAAATGCAAGTTTATGCTTGGATATTAAATGACGTTTCAAATTTGTGATATGCTTTCCGGTCAAAAAAACTCCACACACTTTGCAAGTCGATTTATTATTTTCAAATTTAAAAAATGCATTCACTTTTCTACGATCTTGACGACCCATATTTATAAATATTTACGTAGGTATTAACAGTTTAAAGCTATAACAATTATTTCAACCATTTACTGCCACTGCAGCTTTAACACTATCAGATCAGCAAGAATCGAACCAATTACCATCAACTTTGTGTTTGTTGCTTAGCAACGTCAACCATGACATGCGACGCGTCGCGCAGGTGGCCCGCACAAGCACACATACATGCATACACACAAGACACTTATTCTGAAAGTCTCGCGAAAAAGTGTCATAGAAAAACCAAAACAAAGAAGAACAGAAAAAAAGTGTTGGTGGTCTGAGCGCAACACTTTTGAGCAAAAATATAATTCAAAGTGTTATGTCAATTGCTTTTCACAAAGTGTTCTTAAGAGAGTGATTTTTTTCGGACACTCTGAAAGTGTTGACACTTTTTTACGAGCTCTGATATTGATCATCTATAGAGATGTTTAAAAATTGAAATTATTATGCTTTGTAAAAGAATAGCGAAACTGTTCATACAATATTAATCATCTTTAAAGATTAGAGATTTATCTGAAGTTATGCTTAACTGAAGTGGCAGGAGCTCTTTGCAGATTATCAAAATTATAAAAATTTAATTATGAAAATCATCAAAACTTATGCAATGATCATCTTTAAAGATGACACATTTACTTGAAGCTATGAAATCGAATTTATTATACAGTATAAAAAAATCAAAACTTTTTATTTTGTATTGATCATCTTAAAAGATAACAGAGTTATGTATCTGAAGTTATGCTTCAGTAGGCAGTACCTTTTTACATATAACCCAAGTTATTATATTAAAATTATTTTATTATATAGAAAAACATGATAAATCATGATCATCATTAAAGATGAGAAATTTATCTGAAGCTTCATACACTATCGATCATATTTAAAGATAACATAACACAACAGCACATACGTTGCTTCTTAAATTAAACCAATGCAAATTATTAAAACTCTAGATCGTTTTTTAAGATTGAAGCTTTATCTCTTTGGAATACAGTAAAAATGTGCTTACAACATGTATGTTATCTTTAAAGATTACAGACTCTACATTTATTGGCTCTATGAAAACTTAAAATAGTTTTCCAGCCTACTTACTAATTAACTAACACTAACTACTTTTAAAGCAATTTTCTGGCTGTGAACTAGGCAGATATAAGTCTTAATTAAGATAAAATAGTGAGATGATATGTAAAAGCTTTTCTTTCAACATTTTAAATATCATTGAAGACCATAAAGACTAAAAAATGAAGATAACTGAAGTAAGAATATTTTAGATAACTCCATCGGCTAAAAGACAAGTTTCTTCCATACCAATTATCTTCATCTAAATTCGTAATAAAAAAAGGATAATAAAAGAAAGTCGTATGATAATTTGTAACAGTTTGTTAGTCAGATTCCTGAAAAATTTAAGACAAATTTTAAGCCTTATTAAAAGCTTCTGGGCTTATCATCTCTTTTAGTAATCTACAAAAATATAGATAACTGAGACACAAAAATCTGTAAGAGTTTATGAGATTATGCTAGATTCTATTTGTGAAATTTTTCCTAGCCCATCATCTGCTTAAGAAGTCGTCAGATGATAGTATTAGTTCAAATAAATCAGTTGTAGAAAAATTTTAGAAGACCTTAAAAAAAGATATGACTGTTTCATGGCTTGTCATCTGCTCAAGAAATCAATAGATTAAGACAAGCTTAAGGAGTCATCAGATGATAGTATTAATTAAAATAAATCAGTTGTAGGTATATTTTAGAAGACCTTAAGAAAAGATATGACTGTTTTAAGGCTTGTCATCTGTTAAACGCTTTAATGTTGATATACATTTCCTATAAAATTTTGTTATGCAATATGATAATAGAAGAATGCTTTTTCATATCAATATATAGACGTTCAAAACAAAAGATGAGCTATTTCGAAGCATCATCTGCTGAAACAAACGTCAAAAATGACAAACATTTGCATTACTTCATAAGATGACTTAAAAAAATGCATCATCTTCGAATAAGGCTAGAAGAAAATCAAACCTTAAATGCAATTTTTAAATTTTCACCAACCAACCCATTTAACTTGTATTAAAAAATATTTTTCATTCTTTTAATTATGTATAGCTATTTTTTAAAACAAGCCAAACAGCATGTAATTTAAAATTTTCCCTGAATTTTCTTTCGCTCGTCTCGCTTTGTCTGCTTCCTGAAGTCATGTGCCCAATTTCCACAATGCATCAAGGCAGCTTTTTCTTAGTTTCTGCGTTTTTTTTTTCGTTTTCTTCCAAGCAGTACTAATCTTTGCAGCTGCCCCAGCCCAGTCATGACGCTCCACCAAAAGAAGACAGCGGAAAAAATGGCCAAAGATTTACTAGCCACAAACACGAAGCTCAAACGTTCAATGTCTTTTCTAGCTGCCTAGCTGCTGCACACAATCTCACTCTGGCTACTTCAAAAAAGTATCTTTGTATCTTTGGCCCATACTATACCTACCATACAATATATAATACTCGTACTAACTGGATGTGCATGCTCATGCGGCATGCTGCATGCTGTATGTTGCACATTAATTTAGCTGACTTGGCTACCAGTTTGTTGCAGCCTACACAAAAAATGCAGCGCGAAAAAAGGCAGCGACGACGCTTCGGTTGGGTTTGGAGTTGGGTCTGGTATGGGATTGAAGCTGGGACTGACTAAAGCTGCTCCTTAAATTTTGTTTTGTAGTGCAAATCATGTTGACGCCCCCCGCCCCATGCAAAAAAAAATAATAGTAATAATAAAAAAAAAAAAAACAGATATAGGGAAAAAGAAGCTGTAGAGTGTAAAAAATCAAAGAAATAAGCTGTTTTTGGAGAGAAAATGGCGAATTGGAGATGCGCTACTTTTTTCGAAAATAAATTTGGAATTGTTTTTATAGAGCTTTTCGAGGCTTTGGCACTGCTTTTGAACTGCTTTAAATCATAAATACTGCTTCCATTTAAATAAACGAATATGAGCAAATAAATTTTAGAGCCAAAAATATTTCATTCTGTTATGAAACGTACAACAAAAATCAAATAAAAATTAGAAAATAATTTTTAAGGTCCTCGTCATCATTTATTTTTTGTATGAGCTCCCTAGCGATATTGTTTTTTTTTTGGAAATCTAAAAGCGATTCCCATTGATTGCCATAAAAAAAAAATTAATAAATACTGCTTCTATCTGAATAAACGAATATGAGGAAATAAATTTTAGGGCCAAAAACACTTCATTTTATTTCGAAAATTACACCAAAAATCAAATAAAAATTCGAAAATTAATTTTATAGCCGTCGTCATCGAGTTTCCTCGCGAAATGTTTTTTTTTTTAATCCAAAAGCAATTCCCATTGAATGCCATAAAATACAGAATTAATTTTATAGTCGTCGCCATCGTCATCATTTATATTTTTCATGCCTTCG
This sequence comes from Chymomyza amoena, assembly GCA_037043745.1. Lineage (NCBI taxonomy): Eukaryota > Metazoa > Arthropoda > Insecta > Diptera > Drosophilidae > Chymomyza > Chymomyza amoena. The sequence continues at coordinate 122,294 of JBAMAX010001460.1, read as the reverse complement.
CTAGAAAAATGATTAATTTTTGTGGCTTGAGCATCTCCGGCAATATCGGAACTGAAAGTAATTCCAATTGATTGCCATAAAATACAATAATAATTAATAGTCGTCGTCATCGTCAACATTTATATTTTATTATGATTTTGAAACTTTAATTGTTTCATATTTTTGAATGCTCCATCTCGTATTACCTACGGAACTAACAGTGCTTTCAATTTATCACCATAAATTCAAAAATAAATTGTTCAGTCATCGTCATCTTTAATTTTTTTCGATCGTGAAAAAGTTTTGTAGTGGTTCATATTTTTTTCTTGCTCCATCCCTTGAGCAATTTCGGAACACAAAGTGTTTCCAGTAAATAAAATATAAATTGTTTAGTCGTCGTCATCATTTACTAATATCAGAACTAGCAGAGCTTTCAATTTATCATCATAAATGAAAAAATAAATTTAGTAATCGTCCTCATCATTTATTTTTTAATGCTTTCGCTGGCGAAAAAAGTTAATATATATTCTAACTCCGTCTCTCAGGCAATATCGGAGCAAGCAAGGTTTGAAATTTATCTCCATAAAATAAAAAATAAATTGTGTAGTCATCGTCATCATTTATTTTTTGTTATGCTTTCGTTCGCGAAAAAGTTTTGTGGTAGCTATACTTTTTCTTGAACCCAAAGTGTTTCCAATAAATTTGTAAAATATAAAAAATAAATTTTGTAGTCGTCGTCATCGTCATCCCTTATTTTTATGCCCGCAAAATATTTTTGTAGTGGTTTATATTTTCTTGGCTCCGTCTATTGGGCAATTTTGGAACCCAAAGTCTTTTCAATTAATCTATATAAAATAAAAATTAAACTGTGCAGTCGTCGTCATCGTCATCATTTATTTTTTTGTTATGCTTTTGCTCGCAATAGTTTTTAAAATATTAAAAGCTTTTTTTCTGCTGCATCTCGCACACAATTTCGGAGCAATAAGGAACTCCAATTTTCTTTCTCGTACTAAGACAATGTCGACCCTTCTCCACTGGGAGAAGAGGATAGCAAGAAGAAGATAGATAATGTCGGAACTTGGTGGGATTTCAAGTGCAAATTAAAGATATGTCAAAAATTCAAAACAAAAGTTAAAAAATTAGCCTTCAGATAAAAAAAAAACAAGCAAAGTAGACGAACCAAATCAAAATATTGAATTTTATACTTCAAATTGAACAAAAAAACTTATCCCTATTTATAGCTTAAGAATGACCCAGACGATTTTTATAATTTTTGATACATTAGATTTGTTGCAGAAAAATCTATGAAAAAATGAACTATGTTTTATTTTTGTATGGAAGCGCCGTTTGGAAGATATCTGCAAAACGGTTTGGTGGTGTTTTTTTACTAACGAGTTTTTGTCAAGAGTAAAAATATGAAGCTATTTCTTTTTTAACTTTAATGCACTCTTTTGAAAGCTTTATATCACTTGCTAGCACTTGGATTTTCGACTGCTAGTTTCCTTTAGACTCTGCCATAATTTTTTTGCATGAACCCAAGCAACTCCTTGAAGGGTATTCCAACCAACTAAATGCTACCAAACAAGTTCGCTATGGAAGCAGGTTTTTGTGTTTTTGGCCAAGCCAACAAGTTGGAACCGGCCTGAAAACGGGTTTCTGTTACTTGAGAGCTGACGATATATTTATTTATTTTTTTTTAAGGCAAACTTCAAAGTTTTGATCTCTTGAGCGCAGCTAAAAACCCTTTAGATACATTCTTATTGTATCTCTGTGTGTAAATGTCAACGGGTAAATGTAATTAAATTTGATTTTATTTGTTTATATGAGCATAAAACAATTAAATTTTAAGAGCAGGGAGGGGGTGGGCGAGAAAAGGCAACAGCAATTTGTGTCGACAATTTTGATTATTTATAAATACAAAACCAAAACCAAAAAAAAAAAGAGCAGGGGCAGGTTTTGGAAACGGAATTGAGATAATATGACGTAGATGGAAGGGATTGGAGGGTGGGTGGCACAACTGTTGGCTGCTTGCAAGAAAACATTTGCCACAAATGTCAAAAATAATCATCATGGGCAACGCAACACGGACCTGGGCCTATCATGGTTCGGTCTGGCTGGGTCTGTCCGGTTCCGTCCGGGTCTGGCATTTCATTTGACAACATAAGCGCTGCGGGGCCTCACTCAGGCCAGAGAGAGAGAGAGTGCCCAAAGCCAAGACACAAACCAAAGGGTTACCCCCTCAGTATAAGTTTTCCATATCTCACTGACGTCTGCTTGTTATTGCCCCAACGTACAAGGAGGAGGGCGAGAGCTCGGCGAGGGCACTCCGGGCTTAGTGTAAAAACATTTTTGGAAAATGTTTCAAGTTTTTATGAGTGGGAAGTGCGTGGCGGCTGCCATTTGACGTCGGGTAGAGAGCGATATGATGAGCAAGTCTATATAAAATATGTTTTTCCAATTAGCGTTTATTTGGTTTTTCATTTTCTGTTTTATGTTTGTTAAGATAAACAACAACATCGCGGCATAACTAAGGCAATGCCAGCAGCTAGAGAGAGGTCCAAGGAAAAACTCAGCGCCCGACGACGCCCGGCGATGACGATTGTAAACTTTTCACTGAAATCTCAATGAAGCGTGCAACGAGGGGTTGGTTGCCTAAAAGGAAAGTGTCGTAAGACTAGGCATAGGAATTTACAACATGATGATGAAGTTCGGGTGTGTGGAGAAGTCTTATATGGGGAATCTTTCGGTATATGCTGCCAGATTTGAAGACATTTAATTGGAGTAAAGTGTCAAGAGCCGGCACCGCTATTGATATGACGACCAGCGATCAATTTTGATGGTTTCAAATGAACTTTTGAATGAATTGTTTTCGGGAACATGACATGACCTTGAACAGATGTTGACATTTGCCATGTATAATCTTGTAGTAATCGTTGGATTTCGGGGCGCCTGTAGTAGGTCAAAAAAAATGCAACACTTAATGTCTTGGTCTCCCTGAATTTAATTGCAGGCGAGTCAACAATAATGGGTTTGGTTCGTCACCTTTCAGTACGCGCAGCTTCTACGTCATCGGTATAGCAAAAAAAGAAAAAAAAAATGTATGTCTCAGCATTTGTGTGAAGTTTGATCGAAATTGGTGCACTATTTCATATAGCTGACATACAAAAATTTAACCCGTTTTCTTGTTCCTATCCCATAATGCTTCAGATATCTACAAAATAAATTAAAAAGTTACATTCCACTGTCTCTACTGAATATCGCTTGATTGAATGAATTTTAAGCCAACTGATAAATTTTTCTTCTGCTCTTCCCGCTTCTTCTACTCTTCATAAACACACTTCATTTAACGCCACTCTCATACAACATTTCAAGGTCTTTAGTTCGGGACCACATTGTTAGGGCACACTCGAAGAGGTAAAGGGTAGCCCTGCTCCGACAAGGTAAAGTCAACCACAGAGCCGTTGAGAAACGGCAACCACACGCACGCGTCATTGTCAGAACCTGGACAAGTCGGATCGGATCGGGTTGGTTCGGAGCGGGTTGTGTTGGGTTCTCTGCATTGCACTGATCTGTACCGCGCTCACATTTCTCACTTTTGCCATTCATTGCTCTCGCTTTTTGTTTAAATATTTTGCGTGCCAGGAGATTTATGCTCTGGTTGTTGTTGTCGTTGTTGCTTCATGGCTGTTGTGCATCTTCTTGCACATAATTCTCACTGACATGCCACACACTTGCAGCAATTACAGCCGCACCAAGCCGTGGCATGCAACAACGGTGCGAAACGCCCCTCTTTTGTGGTCGGTTGCTCGATCGCGCACAGTTTTTAGTAATCAGCCCCATAACTTGAAAGTAGAGTCCAAGAGGCAAGCAACCAAGCCATGTTGCAACCAAGAGGCAAGGCAGTCAGGCTGACTGGCTGGCTGTGAGACAAACGCTTCATCTACTTCATGGCATTTATTTGTCTTGAAAGTTTTATTGCTTTTAAATTTATGAGTTTTGTCGCATGTTCTTGCCTGCCCCTCCACAGAAAATGCTCTGCATGATAATCATGACAATGATGACGATGATGACGACGATGATGATGATAATCATAATGACGCTTATGTTAATGATGATGATAAAAATGTTGCGTCTGTTGCTTGTTGGCTGCTTTAGAGCACATGTCACGGAAAAAGTGTTCACACCTACGAAATTATTAAGAGCCATCTATAAGATACATATGTTGCCCGAGCTGTTGATTGAGGAACCACAAATTATAGAGAGGGCAGGGGCAAGGGACCTGGAACTGGGACTGGTTGCAACGGCAGCTAACTCATCATTTGCTTTATTAGTAAACAAATGCAAGTTTTTATAAACACATCTTTATATACTAGTATTTGTATATAAACAAACTGTTTGGTAAAGTTCTTCTGGGAAATCTTGAATACAGATATAGAACATGTAGCCAAGGTCTTGTGAAAGCAAAGTCACTTTACAATAGTATCTTAAAGACTTCAAAGTTTATAGAATATATAAGATATATCCCAAGGGAATTATCGTCAAGAAGCACATCCTTACTCACACCCATCTCAAATAACTAAGTTTGTTACAGATGTAGGGCTAGTTGAGAAGCTCTAGGGCTAGAAGGGAGATCCTATGATTCTCTTCACAAAGTTCAACAAGTCGATTTTTGCTCATAAACTACGAAATTTTCAAACAATCGACAAATAAGACTAAAAGTAAGAGTAGAGGGAGAGAAGTCAGAAGTTTTTGAAATATGCAAAGGATTAAAGACAGTTGAGACAGAGAGTTGAATCCTATGAATACCTCGGAACCATTGTTAGCTCTAAGGGAAAAATAGACCAAGAAGTGCTAAGCCGGACCAAGAAAACTCAAGTTTTAGAACACGGTTATAGTACCATAGCATTGTACGGTACCGAGTGTTTGTCGCTATAAGAAAAACATCTGAGTAAATTTCAGGCAACAGAAATGAAGTACGTACGATGGGTCGCAGGAAAAACCAGGAGAGATATGGTCAGAAATGAGAGAATACGTTCAGAAGTAGGGCAGAAGAAGCCGATTATACAAGAAATCGAGGAGAGACAGCTAAAATGGTTCGGACATCTACATCGGATGGACGCGTCAAGAAAAGTCAAATAGACACTGGAAATGAGAACGGAAGAAAAGCACCGAGAGGAAGACCCCGAAAAACTTGGGAAAATCGCATCCAGTATGTGGGAAGGATGAAGGGCAGAACCCTGGCAGAGATGAGAAGAGAGAGCCGGAAGCGATCTAATTGGAGAAGATGGATATCCCAAGGCTACTCCGACGCCTAACAGCAAATGGGGATTGAAGAAGAAGAAGAAGACAAATAAAAGAAAACAATCAGTTTGGGTCGTCACCTTACGACCTTTTTCATCATCGGTACAACACATAAAGCAGACAAATGTGAGGTACACGCAGCTGCCATGATACAACAATTAGAGGTTACTCAACGTGCAGTTCCTTGATTCATGGCTCTCACTGAACACACGAGTTCAACTTTGTATGGTCGGCTAATTTTGTTCCAATTTATTTGAGTTGCATTTTGTTTCAGACTTAACATTTATGTAAAGTTGGATCAAATTTGCCTCATGATTTCATATGGCTACCATACAAAAGTTGAAGCAGTTTTCTGGCAAAGTACATAACATTCCCGCCTTGCGCTCTCTGTGCTAAAAATGCCCTGCCTTCCATTCCCTAACCACAAATCTTGCACTCTTTACTTTTTATTAGAATACATTTGTTAATGAAAAACTAACGCTAATAATGATTATGACGACTACGATGATGATGATGACAATGTCTCATCTCTTGCATGCAATCAAAAATTTTCACATTGCAGATGAAAAATCAAAAAACATAAAGCATAAAAAAAAAACCAGATGAAAATTCGTTGCGCTCTAGACAGAGGCAGAGGCACATGAACAAGTGCAATGGCCGCCTAATTGCACTGGCAAGTGCCAGGGAACCGGCAAGTGTAGAAGAGCCAGCCAAAACCAAACACCCGAACATGCCAATCAACACCCGTGCAGCTGTGCGGGGACTCAGTCCCCAGTACCAGACCCAGTGTCCCACCAACCCTAGCCCCCCCTTGGCACAGCCTCATTTGTCTGTACTTTGTTTGTAATTTTGGTACAATTTTTTTTTTATACGCTTTTTTGTTGAAAGTTGTTTTATTTTCCATGCAGCTCATTTTATCTGCTGCATCTTTCCATCATATTTCCCTTTGCCACACTCAAATTTTTGTTGCTTTTTAATAGCAGACTCGAGAAGTGAAAAGTTGAAGCTACAGCCCCGAAGTCTGTGGCTGATAATTATTATGGCGCTCTTGACGCCTTTATTATGTGTAAAACGTTTTGCAGGCGCGCCATGCTGATGGATATGCCAAGCCAAGTTAAGAGCAACTACAGTCAGTTAGGGCCAACTAAATCAGAGTCGCTGTAGCTGCAGCCCTGGTTTGGGTCACGGGCTTATCGCTTAGCTACCTACGTTTGATTTACATTTTCGAGCTCATTTGAAATGCAAAACCCTACAACGATCTCTGGAGATATGCATCGATAAGCTGATCAAAGTTTAAGCAGTTTTTAACACCTCTCTCGAGCTCGTTTTGTATTACATTGTAACGCTCTGTTACCCGACTCAGTAGGGAGATACATTTCATTTGGGTTACGGTTCTGTTCTGTTCTGTTTCTTCTGTTGGAAATCCAAGCACGACATTTCTCATACCGTTAACGAGTGTGTGCATCTTCAAGATGCACTAAATCCAAGACGTAGCTGTGTGTGTGTGTCCAGTTCCTGGAGTTTACCAAAGCCAAATGGCTTGTTAAAATGCAACATGTTGACGGATCAGTGAAGCGCAACGCGCAACTTTCTACACTCTTTCGACGTCCATCCATCCAGCCAACCATCCATCCAATCTGTGCTTAGTGAAGCGTTAAATGTAGCTCGTTTTGTTGCAATTTGTGTGGGGGCGTTATAAACTTGGGTTCCCGAAGTTTAATGACTTGGTGTGGGCTAAGTTCGTCGTCGACAACGACAACGATATCAAAGTTGTTACAAAATGTCACCGACTGGGCATTAATGTTTGTGTGTGTCTCCCAAAAAATGCGCTCAGCGGTAGACATAATAATCACTTGAAGTGGGTTAAATAGTTTGAGATCAATATCTTTTCGGGTATAACCTTTTATTGATGGCTTGTTTCGGAAAATTGAATATGCTAATTTTTTTGGTAGTAGTAAAGCTGATAGTTACGATGGCTGCTTAAATGGGTTTTAGACACTTTATATGATTATTGGTATTTATAGCGGTTAGAGCGTTACTGATAAGCTGTAGTCTCAACCGGGTTCAACGGCTGACATGGAGCATCTAGACAGTGGCAAAAATATAATTTCCATCGATCATCTATTATCTATATTCAACACCTGATATGCGAATGCCCAGCGCTTCTAAGATAACGAACCCAGTTTCTGTCTTATCCATTCTTTGCAAACCTAGGTAGTCTGGCGGATCTGACTGCGATTGTCGAATCCTCAAAATAATTCTGCAACAAAAGAAACCTAGGTAACAATAGATGCCCTTTAGTTATTGATCCTCCTCTACCCTTCCCACTACCTTCAATTCCTTTCCTCCTTCTCTTACAATTAGGCAGCACAATAAGCCTCGTGGTTTCTGGATGATCTCAGCCACTGACTGAACTGCCTGTTCAACCTAACCAAACCACTTATTATCTTTACTATCTATTTGGTCACCTTTACAATCGTTTGTCGGTCTTGATACCTATTTTGAACCTGCCGGCGTCAATTGATGATCCCAAGGCAAAAGAAATCCTACATTGCCTCCATTGCAGCGGCGTGCGTCCCTGTGATCGACGTCCTCCTAGACGTTCTACTTATTTTATGCCTCTGACTAGACATCTTGAATACTCTTATTTATATCGAGCTTCATCCGCTGAGATGTTCTGCTTCACCGGACTTTAACAATCTATAGCTCTTGTTATGGATAATGCCAAATTTTAGCCCATATCTTTTCATTCTACAAAGTCGGTCACTTCCAGAACAGTGCCCGCCACACTCAATAGTATATCTGGGACTCTTCCTCTTCTCCACCGAGTAGCTTTATATTTTTCTTCAAGTCCTTGAAAGTAGCTGGTTCAATTCGTTTCGAGTTTCCGAAGCAGCTTAGAAAAGTTTCCAATTCTGCAGATTTCTATTCTCATAGAGATTAACGTTTTTTAAATATTTTCTGCAACAGCCTTTATATAATTTATTGTCTTATCCCGTCTATACGACCTATTTCATTTTTAGACGCTGGCATTGATGTCCACAGAAACTATTTATTGTGTTTTCCGTTCTAAGACATCAAAGCCGATAACCAAACGTGATCATCTACATCAAGAAGAGGGTATCATTCCCGTACGTCACGTTGACCAGACAATTACTTTTAAATTCAATCCTTCCCACACATCCTAATCATAGCAGCTTCCTAAATTCACTGTTAGAGAGACCTAGACCTAGACTTGACATTCGCAGTGATTTGTAGCTCAACTTCCTTTTTCAATAAAGGACAGACAGAAGTCTTACTATCCACACGGAGTTAGTGGGTAACTTCATCACAAACTCTAGACCGAAACCAGTCTTAGGCATCAAGAATCTCCCTATAGATCCGACCGACTCAGGATATTTCAAGCAACTCCATAGATATCTGGAGAGAGTAAGCCCAGAGATCATTGATAATAATAACCAACATCTTTTCATGTGCGAAAAGGCTTCATCCCTCTGAACAAATCCGACCGAGGCAGCTCACTTTCTCGAGCTGGACAGGGTTATTTCTAATGTACTTTCATCTTTCTGGCATATCTCCTGAAGTTTCGAGCTGTTGCCCACCTCAGCTCCAAGTTCCATTGGGAGTAAGCTTCATCTACAGCTCTAACTAGATGCCCCTTACAGAGACTATAGCATATACAAGTTCTCCTGTTGTCCTTCTGCTTTCCCGATTGTTCTATTTTTTCTCATATTAAAAAATGCTGAAATTTCGTGCTGATTTTCATCTTTACTCCAAGTTCCATTAGGGAGTAAACTGTTTTCCCGAGTATAGCTTCATCTAAAACTCTTATGAGATTACTACATGCATGACCTTTACAGATGTTCTAACAACCTACATATACACATTCTCCTGGCGCTATATTAACATTTGTACTTCCTGGAGCTTTCTCCCCAGCATTTCCCAGCTTACATTAGAACCTTTAATAGCCACACTATATCTGCAAATGAGCGATTGTAAAAGCTGCTTTTAAGCCTCGTTTTCAGGACGACAACAAGCAACATGAGCAAAAGCGCAAATCAATGTTACATTCCGCTACAAGGCAACTTAACTTGGTTGTTATTGTGACTGTTTCCACTGCTCCCATCCCATCCCGTCCTGCACAGCATCCGACCCTACAATGACCAAACCTCTGAGCAATTGTTCATCTTGTAGCATTATAAAGACTACAACTTTTTTCACTTAGCACGCCAAAATAATAGAACACAAGAAAACAGAGAGAGAGAAAAAAAAAGAAAACAAAACAACATGAGGGAAAGAGAGAGAGAGAGAGAGAGAGGAGTAGAGGAGCAGGCAAGGGCAAGCTGCGCTTTGCTTTATTAGCTTCACGTTCTCATTTTTTTTTCTCTGTTTTTGTTTTTTCTTCTCTCTGTTTAATGTCAAAGACACAGATTTTCATCACACATAGACACAACGACATGTGTGTGTGTGTGTGCTTTGTTTATATGTGTCGACTTTTACGAGTGTGTCATTCAGGGGGCTCTCTGGGTATCCAGCTCGCTGGTCCGCCCGATAATAATCAAAGACACGACAGCAGCCTCTGGAGCTGTCTAACATTCTGGTTTCCAATTTTTTCTGCTTTTTTTTTGTTTTGTTGTTGTTGGTTTTCCATTGAAGTGGCGGTCTTTTTTTTTTTTTTGGCCTAGTCGTGGCTGAGCTTGGCCTGGTCTGTATGCATATGCCATTAGCATGTACATAGATACAAATACGCAGATACTACATATGCATGTAAAAGTATGCGTTTCCATATGGAGTATGTGTTATATAAGCATATACGAGTATGTACTATATGCAGCTTGTGTTAATGTAGCTTTCATCTTACAGATGCGATATGTTCTCTATATACATATGTATATATTTTTTTTTGTTGCCTGTACAAGCATATGAACTTTTTTATTAAGTTTGCAACATATACAAAGAAAATATTAAGTAAGATGGACAAAAGCTGGCATGTACGTAGCGCCGAATTGAAGTCGGAAGCGAAGGACAAAAAATCAGCATTAAGGCATATTTCTTATTGTTCCTTTGTCCTGTTACTCCTAGTTAGCACATTTGGAAAGAAGGCAGATTCTATTAGGAAGCAAGCGCAATCTAAATCAAGAGAGAGTAAGCGGAAGGCAGATTAAATGCTCAGAAGGTAACATTAATGCACTTTACCTAGAGGGTATGCCTTGAAGGAAGAAGAAATGATGTGCAGGAAGAAGAAATACTCTAAAACAAGGAGGCATACTTAGAAGAAAGAAGGAATGTTTTGAAGAAAGCAAAGTGGCTTAAGGAGCAAGTGGAAAAACTCCGCACGACCCTAAGAAAGAAGTCTCTGCAGAACGTAAGAGTATGCGAACTTTGAAGAAAGCAACAATGCTTAGAAAGCAGAAAGTATATTTTGAAGAAAACATACTTTAAAGAAAGAAGGCATACTTCAAAGAAAAAAATAATGCTTTTATGAAAGATAAATGGCTTCAATGGCAATCTCTCCAAAAGCCTAAGAAACCAATCTCTGAAGATAGTAAGAGTAAGCGTACTTTAAAGAAATAAGACATATTCTTAAGGAAGAAAAAATGTATTGCAAAAGAGATTTTTTGAAAAAAGAAATAAATTCCCGAAGCGAAGTAAAACACTGCACAAGCCAAAGCTAAAATTCTTTGAAGTAAGATAGACAATATATACGCTGGTAAAAGATGAAATACTCTGTAAAAAGAAGGAATACAATAATGGAAAAACTCTGCACAAGCCTAAAAAAGAATTCTCTGCAAAGAGTAAGAGTACATCTATTAAAAAAAAGAAGGAGAAATACACTCAAGGAAGAAGAAATCTTTTTCAAAAAGAAGAATGCTCGGAGGTAAGCAGGAAAACCCAGCACAAGCCAAAGCTAGAAGTCTCTGAAGAAAGGACAATATTAACATTGAAGAAAGAAAAAAACTCTGCAGAAGGAAACAAAGCAATAAAGGGTAAAGCAAAAACATGAAAGAAAAAGCAATACTGTAAAGAAAGAAAAATCTACTGAAGAAAGAAGACATACTGGGAAGGATGAAGGAACACGCATTGCTGGAGCAGTCACAAGGCGAAGACGCTGTCAAATTTATAAAATCTGAAAGGCTAAGATGGATAGTGAATCTGCTGAAAATGCAATTGAACCCAGAACATAAACCAACTTAGAGCAGAAAAAAAAAAGTTCGCGAAAAAGATAAATCGATTGCATAGCAGATGAGTTTAGAACAATCGATATAAGAAATGGGAAGGACCTTGCAAAAGATCGAGACGATTGGAGGAAGACCCGGGTTGTAGAGCTAAACGATGATGATGATGAATCCTATGACAATTTCTTAGACCCAAAAGGTCTGATAATAATTATAATGAAAGAAAGCAATGCTGTAAAGAAAGAAAAATGTTCTGAAAAAAAGAAGATATGTTTGAAGAGAAGAAGGAACTCTTTAGACTAGACTAATCCTACAACAATTTCTTAGAAGCCAAAAAGTCTGACAACAATATTAATGAAAGAAAAAGCAATACTGTAAAGAAAGAAAAACCGTCTGGAGAAGGAAGTTATGCTTGGAAGGATGGAGGAACTCTTTAGTAGACTAATCCTACGACGATTCTTAGAAACCAAAAGGCCAGACAATACTATTGCTTTCAGTACCCTCTATAGATTCAGTATTTCTTGAAATGGGAACTTGGGTTAGTTAGTCATCTCAGTCACTATATCGTGATTACCATGGGATCCATTAAGTTGTCTTAGTATGTTTGAAAAGAAAATGGCATGAAAGGCAGGGCTGGAGAAATGGAGCAACTCTTTAGAGTAGCCTAATCCTATGACAATTTATAAGAAACCAAAAGGCCAGATAATACTATCGCTCTCAGTACCCTCTATAAATTCAGTATTCCTTAAAATTGAAACTAAGTTCAGTTAGTCGTCTCAGTCACAATATCAAGATTACCAAGGGATCCATTTAGTTGTCTAAATATGTTTGTTTGAAAGACAGGGCTGGAGGTGGGTAGGATATTGGAATTTCGAGTGTCAATGCTGGCGGGCATTTCTAAGCTCCTTGGGAGTTCTACTAGATGAAGCATTTAGACGATTCAATAACAGGGAACAGATTTGCGGTGGGCAGACTTTCAAAATTTTCTAAGAAGGGTTTAACCAGAAGCTGGGTATGTTTCGGGCAGTGACATAGTCACACAAGCTCATTTCCGCAGCTGCGCTGGAAGTCGAGATGAGCGACTTGCATCTACTCAGCTAAAGGGTGTTTCAGAAGTATACTTTTCAGAAATCAAAAGCCTATTAAAGAAAAGGTTCTAGGTTCTCAAGGAGTTAAGGGAACAAAAGAGGAGATACAAAAAAACTTTAATAGGCCTTTGGTACAGTGGCTAGTTTCAACTCCTGTCAACATCCTGTTGCTCTTCTTATAAAATCGCAGAGGTTCAGATGTTCGTGTTGGCAACAGGACTTGGAAGATCTGACTATCGGACGTGGTACCCCATTGTCTTTCTATGTTGAGCTCTGACTGTTGCCATTTGCTTTCGCTATGTCGTCTTTATATACAATAAAGCACTCTTTTCCGATCTAAGAAATGTCAGAAGAAATCGTAAAGGACTTAAAGGCATCAATGCTTGAAGTTACGTCAGATCGCAATTCTACGATCCAAGAAATGTCAGGAGAAATTCAAAACGATAAAGATATTCATACTTAGGGTTGCGTGAGATCTCAGATCTACGATCTAAGAAATGTCAGAAGAAATCCAAAAGGATGTTGGTATTCACACTTAGGGTTGTGTCAGATCTCAGATCAATAATTCTATCTAGCAGCTGTTGAAAAACACATTCCAAAAATTGCCAATGAGGGAATAAACTAAATATCTATGCAACTATGACTTTTTATCCATTTATAATATCTTTTGTATAACAGATTTTTCTATCCGATTAAGCAATTGCCTAGAGCTTAAGAGATGAGAGAGCGATCTAGGCATACACTAAGATAAATATTTTTATAGCCGATTTCGAGGAAATCAAACTTACTTAGAAATCTAGAAAAAATAAATAAATAAGACACTGAACTGCCGGAGAGTATAAAGGCTTTGACTTGCTTGCCGCTGTTGTTTGTGTTTTGTATCTGAGTATCTTTGTATCTTTTGCATACATATGTATACATACATACACACACGCACACACATATACACAGACAATTTATGCAGTCGACTTATTTCATTTTCAGTTTCATTAAATAACAAATTGCTCTTTTGTCATGTGTGTGTGTGTGTGTGCGCGCGTGTGTGAGTGTGTGTGTGTGTGCAAGAAGCTTTTCTATTTGCTTGAGCTCGTTTGCTGCTTAACTTTTTATTATATGGCCGTTGTTGCATATGTATATAGCACATATGTATATGTATATAATACATATATATATATATATATATGTATATATGCCTATGTGTGTGTGGCATGTACTTTACTTTTTTATTAATGTTATTGTTGTTTTTGCTGTCTGTTGTTGTCATAAAATCAACAGCCTTGCTTTGAGCGCGTTTTACTCTCTCTCTACTCTCCCACTCTCTCGCTCTCTCTCTCTCCAGTGTTGAAAAAAACTTTTGCATGTGCCTTTTTGTTGTTGTTGTTGTTGTAGGGCTCTTTTATTTTTATGCCTTTAAATTTTATGCTTTCAATAAATATTAACATTTCAGCAAGTTGTGAGCGAGAGTAACCACTCCACAAGAACCCCGAAAAAGTACAAAAAAAAAAACCCCAAAAACCCCCTGAAAGCCCTGAGAACCCATGAAAACCCTCCTCCTGCACTACGCACAACTCGCCTTTGTCTCGGTTTTTTTTTTGCATTACTTTTTGTTATCGCCAAGGAGCTACTTTATTGTTGTTATTGTTGTTGTCGTCATTGTTGTTGTTATTTTTAGTTGCCGTCGACTTTTGCCCATTTTTCATGTTTATAAAATGTCTTAAAAGATTTTAATCTCATTGAGAAGAGCAGCGCAGCGCCAAAGTGAAGCTGCGCGTCAGTCTTTGACTTTGTTCGTCGCCTGCCCTTCAACCCCAAACCAACACACACACACGCACGTGTACAGAGTGTAAGACCCTCACCAAGAACTTGGCGGGTTCTTGGGGTCTCGACTCGGCTTCTAGTTTTACTTATTGTTGTTCTTGAGCGCACAAATAACTCATAGCTGCGCATGTGTGCGTGTGTGTGTGTGTCGCTATTGTAATATTCGTAAAATTATTTTCGCATGCTTGTCGGTGTGTGCGTGTGTGTGTGTGTGTGTGCCACAACCTGATAGCTTATCGCCACAGTTCAACCTGTTTAAGACAGGGCCCGCCCGCAAGCAGCTTTGACAACATGTCATGCGGTTGTCACACGCCAAGGCACTTCTTGTTCTTTTAGCCTTTTAAAGCAGGCGGCAGTACGTACCGAAAATTATGTTGCATGCAACATTTGATTTTACTCAGAAATATTAAGTAATTCCTAAAAGGGCTATACATTTTATATAAACAAACTAAATACATGTATGACAGTTTCAAATCTGCATTTTAATCGTTTAAAGGTTGGTCAAAATCATTAAATATTAATTGAAACTTGTAAACACTTCAAAAATATGATATAATAATATGAAGCAGTGTTGTTTTTTGTTGAATTTTCAGCATGCATACTTTAGATATGCGCTTTAAGTGTAAAAAGTCTTATTTTGTACGATTATGCATTTTTAGCAATGGTTAAACGACGACCGATTTTGCAAAAATTTTTCCACAATACTAGCTATGGAAAATACATTTAATTACGCGCCTTCTTTTTCTTTTTTTTTGCTTAAGCAATATAAATTTGCACGATTTTTAGTTCCTAGCAATGGTTAAACGACGAGCGATTACGCTAAAAATCGTCTATAATGTAGCTGAATGAATACATTTTAGAACGTGCATTTTATATATGTTATTTAAGGTTAAATAGTGCTATTTGTAACGATTATTCAGTTTCAACAATGGTCAAACGACGAACGATTTTGTTCTAAGTTGCCTTAAAAATGTTATAAATATGATAATATAAAATTTCAGTTTTATTTGTGCTAAAAGTATAAAATTATACGATTAAGCATTTTTAATAATGGTTAAACGTCGAGCGATTTTGGAAAAAATGTTGTACAATATTGGCTATGTAAAGTACATTTAGTTGTGCGCCTCATATATGGTTTTATAGTACAGCAGTATTAATTTGCACGATTATTAGTTTCTAGCAATGGTTCAACGACGTGCGATTACGCTAAAAATAGTCTATTATGTAGTTTATTGATCAAATTGTAAAACGTATGCTTTATACATGCTCTTTAGGGTTAAGTAGTGCTATTTGTAACTATAACTCAGTTTCAGGAATGGTCAAACGACGAACGATTTTGCTTCAAATTGGCTTAAATATGGGATAGTTATAATACTTTAAGATCTACGCTTTCAATGTTTTTTTTTTTACTACAGCAGTATTAATATGCACGATTATTAGTTTCTAGCAATTATTAAACGACGAGCGATTACGCTAAAAATCGTTTATATTGTAGTTTGTTGCTCAAATTTTAGAACGTACAGATTTTATATGCTGCTTTGGTACAAGTAGTGTTTTTTCGAACGACTACTCAGTTGAAGCTATGTTTAAATTAACGATTTGGACAAAAATTGCCTAACATATTGGATAGCTTTAATATCTACGCTTTATATAAGTTAACTTGCTTTGAGAAGGTTCATTTTACACGATTATACGTTTAAAGCGACGAAACGATTTAGCTCTAAGTAGGCTATAATACTTTAAGATATACGCTTTATATAAGCTAACTTATTTTGAACAGTAAAAAATTATACGATTATGTTTTTTAAGCAATAGTTAAACGTCGAACGATTTTGCTCAAAATTGGCTAAAATGGTAGATAGTTATAGTATTTTAAGATCTACGCTTTATATAAGCTAACTTGCTTTAGGCAATAGAAAATTATACGATTTTACGTTTTAAGCAATGGTCAAACGACGAACGATTTTGCTCAAAATTGGCTAAAGTATTGGATAGTTGCAATACTGTACGATATCTGATTTAAATAAGCCAACTTGCTTTAAGCAGCTAAAAATTATACGATTATACGTTTTAAACAATCGTTAAACGACTAACGATTTTGACCAAAATTACCAAAAATGTTGGATAGTTAGAATACTTTAAGATCTATGCTTTATATAAGCTGATGTGCTTTAAGCAGTATAAAATTATACGATTATGCATTTTCAGAAATGGTTAAACGACGAACGATTTTGCTCAAAATTGGCTAACATGTTGAATAGTTAAAAAACTTTAAGAGCTGCACTTTATATAAGCTTACTTTCTTTGAGAAGTATCATGTTATACGATTATACGTTTTAAGCAATAGTTAAACCACGAACGATTTCGCTCTAAGTTGGCTAAAATATTGGATAGTTGCAACACTTAACGATTTCAGCTTTAAATAAGCCAACTTGCTTTAAGCTGTTGAAAATTATACGATTATAAGTTTTAAGCAATGCTTAAACGACGTACGATTTTGACCTAATTCGCTTAAAATATTGTATAGTAATAATAAACTAAGATTATCTAGGCAAATAGTATACTAACGTATAAAAGCTCAAAGATTTTCAACAACAAAAAAATGCTCAATTTCTGTTTAAAATTTAGTGCAACAAGCTTAAAGAAGGCCTTAAAAGATGCCTCATAATTCAGTTCGCTATACAAACTATGCCACACAGTTTACCTATTCGAGAAATTAAATTGCAACTAAGACAACATTTTGCATGCCATACTTGCTCAATAATGTTTGTATTCAAGAATTCAAACTAAAATGCTCAGCATGGACTTTGAAAAATCTATCTAAAGCAATTTATGCTCGACTAGCTGAACTCTTAGGAATGATAAATACAATTGTAAAAGTATTTTACAAAATAAGAGACAAAAAAATGGAATTCATTGCGCTGATTAATCAAGGCATTCAAATGTTTCATTACACAAATAAATTTTGCACAAAAGTACTACGTACATGTATCTGTATCTGTAAGATACAAAAACCAGCCAGCTACAAGTTACATCAATAAATGTGCTAAACTAAAATGCAATTTTTGCTAGCAATTTCATTTCATTTAGCAAAATGAACTGGCCTCAACTGCAATGAATGAAACAAAATTTTATTTTATACGGAAAGATACATATTGAGTTGGATAGATACAAAGATACACACAGATACAAATGCACACATACACATTGATTGAGGCAAATGCAAATGGACAGACGACAAACGCATTGCAGTTGGCGTCAAAGACAGCTACAAAAAAAAAGATACAAAAATACCAAGAAAAT
This sequence comes from Chymomyza amoena, assembly GCA_037043745.1. Lineage (NCBI taxonomy): Eukaryota > Metazoa > Arthropoda > Insecta > Diptera > Drosophilidae > Chymomyza > Chymomyza amoena. The sequence goes on along the minus strand of JBAMAX010001460.1, from coordinate 104,629 downwards.
GGGGAAAAAAGAGGAGAACGGGCACATGACAAACTTCGGGTTGCTTTGGGAGATACATTTCGGTTACGTTGCCGTGACAACTGCAAAAAAATAATTGGCGCTGGGCCAGTTATTCAATCCCATTGATGAAAACGTAGCAGAGTTTTTGCCCAGAGGCCGTAAAGGCAATCCGTGGCTGGGAGCAGTAGCAACCAAAAGAAAACATGGGTTGATCGTTTAGAAGCAACATTTTAAATTTAGATACTTGAATTTCCGCTGGCTTTTTATGAGTGTGGAAAAATCTCAAGGCACACGCGCGCTCTCCTCCACTCACTCACTCTCACTCTTAAGGAAAAATGTTTACAAAAAAAAACGAAACCAAAATAAATAAAAGCAAATGAAGTGAAATATTTTGTCGACTTCCGCTCGTAATCACCAATTAGTAATGCCACACTGACAAATATGCCAAAATAGCAGAGAGACCCCAGAAAAGTCGTGATATGGGCGCAACCTTTGATATATTATTTCTAATAAATTTGTTTTTTTAGGCCGCCACACAAGTAAATGTATCTACAACTGGGGCAGCCCAAATATCTTTCATTAGTCACATATACTAGAATTCAAATAAGGCAGACAGCGACTGTCCAGTTCCAGTTCCAGATAAGCTCCAGACAAGCCCCAGCGCTGGGCAACACATTCATTGTCAAATCTTGCAAATCGAAGTGTATCCAATGGAACGCATCTACAGCGCACATTGTATCCGTATCCAAAATTCCCCGAGGAGCAATTTACGCGAACGCGCATCGTTGTCGCAATAAAATTCTGGCTATCTATCTGTATTTGTGTGTATCTGCAAAATGTATCTGTATCTGTGTATATGTATCTGTGTGCGGCATATAGAAAATGGCCAAAAATTAAATAAAAATGTATGTACATAGCAAAATGGCCAAAATGTTACCGCCTCACTTGGCCAAGCGCCCATCAAATGGAACAGCCGCTGGGACAGGGTGTTGGTCGCTGGTTTAGTAAGGCCGACCAGAGGAACAGCCCCCGGGCTAGGCCCCCTTCTACTCTAATGACAACGAGAACAACAACAACAATTACAATAAAAGCATTTAAAGCTTTTGGTTTTTTGGGTTTTGGTTTTTTGCAGTTTTTTAAGTTTTTCGCTTTTTTCTCGTTTCTCTTTCTAGAAGTAAATTTTTTTTGGTCTGGAGGGTATGCTTGGCTATTATAGGAAGTTTGCTGAGGGAATCCAAGTTACCTTATTATTTAGTTATTTCTAAGGAAAATACTTTTGAGTTGCTTAGTTGTGGCTTAAAAATTGTAGGTGAATTACTTATATTGAAGTTCCAGAAGTCCGAATAAAAAATATAGTTTTGTAAATTACTTAGTTATGGAACAACTTTCTAATCAATAATGATAATATTCCTTTGAAAAAAAAAAAAAATTTGAGATGATTAGTTATGGAACTACTTATATCAATAATTACCAGAATCAAAATTCAGGATACAGTTCGGGAGGGACCGAAGATAATCACTAAAAAAAATTTAATATACTTAGTTTGGATCTTCTTGTTTGGAGATCCGGACGCCTTAAAAAAAAAAAAAAATTGTATCTTCTTGCTTCTATCTATTTTCTATCTATCTTTTATCTTTCTTCTATCTATCTTCTATCTCTCTTCTATCTATCTTCTATCTATCTTCTATCTATCTTCTATCTATCTTCTATCTATCTTCTATCTATCTTCTATCTATCTTCTATCTATCTTCTATCTATCTTCTATCTATCTTCTATCTATCTTCTATCTATCTTCTATCTATCTTCTATCTATCTTCTATCTATCTTCTATCTATCTTCTATCTATCTTCTATCTATCTTCTATCTATCTTCTATCTTTCTTTTATCTATCTTCTATCTATCTTCTATCTATCTTCTATCTATCTTCTATCTATCTTCTATCTATTTTCTATCTATCTTCAATCTATCTTCTATCTATCTTCTATCTATCTTCTATCTATCTTCTATCTATCTTCTATCTATCTTCTATCTATCTTCTATCTATCTTCTATCTATCTTCTATCTATCTTCTATCTATCTTCTATCTATCTTCTATCTATCTTCTATCTATCTTCTATCTATCTTCTATCTATCTTCTATCTATCTTCTATCTATCTTCTATCTATCTTCTATCTATCTTCTATCTATCTTCTATCTATCTTCTATCTATCTTCTATCTATCTTCTATCTATCTTCTATCTATCTTCTATCTATCTTCTATCCATCTTCTATCTATCTTCTATCCATCTTCTATCTATCTTCTATCTGTTTTATCTCTTTTCAGCGCATTTTTAATTATACGAAACTTTCAACCTTTTAAGAATATTTTTCTTTTTTTGTACAAAAAAATTATTTTTTTAGGTTAGCAATAAGCCGAAAATTTCGGAATCCTCAAATTTAAACCTGATAGCATAGTTCCATGGCGTGTCGCAGCAAACCGAAAATTTTGGAATCCTAAAATTTCAACAATAATAACACAGCCACACGTCGAATTTCTGAGATAGGCCGCCAAAATACCTAATTCTTTCGCTTTTTTTTTTAATTCAAATTCAAGACCCCAAAACAGTATTGAAAGAAAAGTGTGTGCATCTTAAGGATTACGAAAAATAATTCGGATAGCTGATACATATTCAGTGTGCCAAAGATATACCAAATATATCCAAATTTTTAATCCTCACTTTGTAAGTCTTTAATCCCAAAAAAAAAGAATCTTCATCTCAATCGAGATACCACTCAGCAAGTGTATAACAAATTCGCTACATCCCCACAAAACACTTCCTTGACCAATTTTTCGTTACTTTTCATTAATTTGCTGATCGCTTTAGTCGTTTTTTTTTTGTTCTTTGTTTTTCTTTATGTGCGTTCCATTTCGTTACCTTTCGCTTGGATTGGCATTTCGGTTTTCGCACTTGGATTGGCTGTCAGTGGCCAGTGGTGTGACTAGTGACTAGTGGTGACCACCACTTCGCCAATCAATCGATTGATCCAAAACAAAAGTGCCAAGTGAGTACGAGTCTAGTACGTGTATCTGTATCTTAGGAATACGTTTTTTGTAGGGCGAGAGGCCTTACACACTTTTCTTTCTTTTGTTTTAGCTTTTGTTGTCATTGCCGCCGTCTTTGACGAATGGTTGCCGCCTTTGCGCATACATCAAAGAAGAGCGTTATCCCCCCGCCCAGCTAGACCAGCACCTCAATCTCTCTACTCCCTAGCCCCATCCCAACCAATTCATCCATCCACTTGGTATATTGCGTTTTCTTTGATTTTCGAGTGGGTGCACGCAAAGATGTGGTGTGAGTTCTGACCTGGCGGCTACATCTAGAAAGGGAATAGCACCAATTGGCGTTTTCATGACATTTCATTGGATTTTAATGCCAATGGCCAAGAAGGTGATGTGCCCCAGTTGCACTTGATACTGGGTTAAGCAGCTGTCAACCCCACAAAGGCAATTCCTCAATACAGAAAATTAGGCTAAAATCTTGCGGCATTTTCAAATTTTCTATCAAAATTTATTGAAATTGATAAAGCTGCTTTTAAGGCACTAATATTAAGTGTCTTAGGTACCAAAAATAGCAAAGTCTAAATTACTAATAAGCTCTTAAATCGTTGGGTGCTCAAAAAGTAGATGATATGGCATTTTTGATGCATGATTTTTAATTTCTAGATGACGTAAGAAATGTTTGGGTTTTGGGCTGTTATAAATCTTTTTAACTATACTATATAGAAAATGGAGAGATTTCGATGTCAAAATTTTTTTTTAGAAAGATTATGACAATTCACTGAGAATGTGTACACCAAAAAATCTCTCTCAGTGAGATTAAGGTGAGATATAAGGTTAGGTTAGATTCGGTTGTACAGGCAGCTCAGCTAGTGACTGAGATCACCCAGAGACCATGAGGTCCATTGTGTTGCTTAATTAAAAGATGGGGAGGAAAGGAATTGAAGAAAGGGAGGTATTGTAAAGGAGGATCAAAAACTGTAGGGCATCCCTAAATCGCCTAAGTCTCTCATGTTGCAGAACTATTTAGAGGATTCGACGAAAGCAGCCAGTTATGGGCACATAGGCTAGACTACCCAGATCCTCAAAGAATGGTATACCCAGAAACTGGGTTCGTCTTCTAAGAAGCGCAGGGTAGTCGGAAGCACAAGAGCTCAGATGTTAGCTTTGGATCATATCTCGGCAAGAGTGCTAAGGATATGCGACAACCGGACATCATGTCCCATTCTCTTTACGCCAGAGCTCTAGTCGTCTTCCTGATTTGCGATACGACGTTCTGTAATGGGACTATCTCATAAGTAGGCACGCTTATAGATGGAGAGTGTCTTATTTTGACTACTGTCGGAGTTGTCAGGAGGTAGAAGTAGAAGAAACAGTGGACCAACTCCGGCAGGAAGAGACTGAATACACTGGGATCCGAACTTATTGCGAATGTAACTGATTTCGTGGGAATCAGCAAAAATAGGATTAATTAGTTCATTTAATCGAGAGGTTGGTTCAGAGAGGAATCCGACTACTGTCGGAGTTTTCAGCAGGTAGAATTAGAAGAAACAGTGGACCATCTCCGGCATACACAGAGGATACAGGGGAGTAATGTCTTTTGCATGCCTAGTTTTGTCGCAAGACAACCCCTTCTACCTACCCACCTATCCATGACTTATTTCCATATAATTTTGTGTAGCCTAATGGATCACTTAGTTAAATTGTATAATAGTATAATTCCCACTACAACTTTACAAATATATCTTCTCCTCCCCGACCGCCCCATACCCCCTGCTTTTGCCTAGCGTAACAAAAATTTCATTTTCAGGAACCGCAGCGCCAAAAAACTGCACACAAAATTGTTGCCTGTGGTTTTTTCGTATAGTTCGTTGTTTGTTTGTTTGTATGTGTATGTGTGTGTGCGTATCTATGTTTGTATGTTTGCTGACTGGCTGCTGATGTTTGTTGTACTTGTTGTTGGTGTTGGTGTTGTTGTTGTAGAGCACGCATATTAATTAAAATCGCTTAAGTGCTTTATGCGCAAAGTTGCTGCGGCATTGTTTGGGGGTTGGGGGGTTGTGTGGAGGTTGGCGCAAAAGGTGCGGTGAGAGAGAGAGAGAGTTTGATAGGGAGACGTCGACGGGTAGGCAATGTGGCAATCAGCACGCGAGCATAAATATCAGCCCAAACAACAACAACAACAATAAGGAGAGTGGAACCGCCGGCAAACAACCACAACAAGCAATTCAGTGCGGCAAAGGCAACAAAACCAAAACGACAAAAACACTCAATGAAAATTAAAGCAATTTCCTGTGCCAATTTGAAGATGCTAAATTAAAATACAAACGCAGCAGAGCAACAACAACAATAGCAGCAACAACAAGAACAGCAACCATGACAGAAGCAGCCGCCAATTTCATCTCCACCTCCAACTTTGACTCTTGTCATTGCTGCTGCGATGGATATGGCTAGATACAGATATACACAGATACAAATACACACGCACAGAGAGAGAGTGAGAGAGAGAGCGAGAGTGGGAGCGAGAGCGATAGAGAGAGAGAGGCAGCTAACGGCAGGCAGGAAAATATGTTTGGTAATCCAACAGATACACAAACAAAACAGACACCAGACAGACGACTGCTAGATACAAAACCGAAAAGTAAACGCACACACTCACACTCATACACACACTAAAAATGACAGTGTGTTAGGGGGGCGTGGGGGAGGGGAGGGGCAGTAGTTGTGCCACGGATTGAGTGCTACGCTGAACAGGCACCAATTGGAAACAAACGCAAAAACCGCCATTCATAGATATTTAATTAGCAAACGGCAGCGGCACTAAGAACGTATCCAACAGATACAGATACACCACAGAGATGCATGCAAGCAGTTTATGCGTGCCAAAACGCGAGTTTTCATTTAGAATATATAGTCACACTTTTTTGTAGATGCAAAATTTGGCAAGCGAAGTTTTTAGACAACAAAAAAACGACTTTAAAATCGAGCCGAAGCAACTCTATAGGACAGGTTTTCAGATATCTCTAATCCAGGAATGCTTTTGATACAATATGGTCATACTAAATCGAGATGCAAAGTTCCATGAAATTTCGTAAACAACAAAATTTCGACTTTAAAATCGGACACATATTCGTCATTTATAAACCAGGTTTGGAGATATCTCTAAGTCAAGAATGCTTTTAAAAAGATATGGTCACACTTATTCGAGACATAAAGCTCTTTCTTAAACAACATCTCTACTTTAAAATCGAGTGGAACAAAATAAAATAATTTTTTCCAAGTTTTAAAACGCGTGTTCGTAACTTATGGGACAGATTACCAGTACGGTCATACTAATTCGAGATACAAGTTCTTTCTTAAACAAGATCTTTCTCTTTAAAATTGAGCGGAACTTACTAAAATAATTTCTCTTGAGTTTCAAAACGCGTGTTCGTCAATTATAAATCAGGTTTTGAAATATTTTTAAATCAAAACTGGTTTCTGATATAATATGGTCATACTTTTTCAGCGAAATTGCTTACACAACAAGACCTCGACTATAAAGTCGGACTGAACTAGCTAAATTATTCCCATTGAGTTTGGAAACGATGACGAATATGCATTTATAGAAGATCTGTTCTAATCTGAAGATATCGAAAAGCCAAGAATATAATACTTGGTCATACTAATTCGAGATACAAAATTCAGCGAGATACAATAATTCGCATTGAGTTTGGAAACGCATATTCGTCATTTATAGAAGATATCTCAAACCCTAGTTTGCTTTTAGATACAAAATGGTCATACTTTTAAGATTTTAGATACAAAGTTCAGCGAAATTTCGTAAACAACAAAATCTCGATTTTAAAATTGAGTTGAACTAACTAAAATAATTCCAATTGAAGTACGTTACACTTATTCGTAACTTATATGCTAGATTATTAGATATCTCCAATCGAAAAATTTTGTAAAATATAATATGGTCATACTAATTTGAGGTACAAAAGTGTTTTTGAGGAAAATTCCAGAAACAACAAGATCTTGACTGTTAAATTAAGCTGAACTCGTATTTTAAAGACTAGGTTTTATATTCCTATACCAAGAAGCTGAAACGAAATATCTGGGGTTAAGTTTGAACGAATTAAGCAATATAGCCCAAAATCAAGTTCGATGGAATACCCTGAGCCCCGAGAGACATATCTTTTATTATTATAAGTAAAATATTTAAATTAAAGATTGTATTTTTAGAGACATCAATTCTTAATTGGAAAATGTTTCAAATTCTTTTTAATATTATATGGTCATACTATTTTGAGATACAAAAGTGTTTTTGAGGAAAATTTCTTAAAGAACAAGATCTTGACTTTTAAATTAAGCTGAATTCGAATTTTAAAGACTAGGTTTCATATACCTATGCCAAGAAGTTGAAACAAAATCTCTGGGGTTAGTTCTAGAACGAATTAGGAAATATAGCCCAAATTCGAGTTCGATGGAAGACCCTGAAGCCCGAGCGACATATCTCCTCTTATTAGAAGTAAAATATTTAAATAAAAGAGTGTTTTTTAGAGTCATCAATTCTTAATTGGAAAATGTTTCAAATTATTTGGAGGAATGAGCATTCCACAAAGAGCTTTCAAGTCTCAAACCTGCGATTTTATATATAAGCCCCACTCCCTTATTAAAATGTTCCGATATCCCAAACCGCTCGAAATTGGTTCATACCGCCATTTTAATTAAGTTCGGCAATCAAAATTACTGGAAGTCAAATCTGTAGCCTGGTTAAGGATGCGTTTCGGAAATGCAAAACTTTCGTATTTTGTAGATACATTTCTATCTTGTAGATACACTTTTCAAATACTCGAATATTTGCTTTCATTCCAGCCAAGGGCGTTGTGCGAAGCCCGCTTAAGGATTCAGAGTATCCGTGCCCGCTTAAGGATTCAGAGTATCCGTGGCAAAAGTCAACGTGCTATGAGCCCGCTTTACAACACTGATTTAAAATTACAATACTCGTAATTAGCCGGGTATAAACGCATTAAGTAACACAAATACGGCTAAAGAGTAAGTAGCTAGTAAAGTGCAAGATGTAAATTGGCAATAATCTGGCAGGCAGTCAGGAGGCTGGTAAGGCAAGTATCCGACTATCCGACGTCTTTGACTATGTCTCTTTGGCTTCATCTGCAACTGCATCTTTGTCGTCGCCTTCGTTTTTGCCTTAATCTTCGTTGCCACGTTGTAGCTGCCGCCGCTGCTGTTGCTGTTGTTGTTGCTGCAACAAGCAGCTCAGCAGCAAAGCGCATAAAACGTCAAGAAGCAAAGACGCAACGACTCCGACGACGACGATGCCGATCCAGTTGATGGTGTGGTGGCTGCTGTTATAGGGATTACGGGGGCTGGTGGAGTGCTGTTGCCAACAAAGTAAATGAAGATGAGCACTTCCTGCAACAAAGCGACAAGAGCAGCAACAACAACACAACACAACAACAACAACAAAGCGTTGCTGCCACAGACACGAAAATTTTTAATCGAGTGCAACGCCGAATGCCACAACATGAATGGTAAATGGAAACTGTAGCTGTTTGTTTGTTGGTTTGTTTGTTTGTTTACTTGTGCATATGTGTGAGTATGTGTGTGTGTATATATGCATCTGTGAGTATCTGTGTGCATGTGCAACGCATCTTTTATACGAATGAGTTAAATGCTACGCTCGAGTTGAGTGAGTGATGCATCCCAGGGCGCACGAAACAGCCGCCGCTGTCTCATTGTGTGTATCTGTGTGTGTTGTTGGTTTGTATCTGCAAGATAAACAGGCGCAGCACGCAACGTTTAACTTTTAATTTGCAGTTGCAACTGTATGTGTGTGCGTGTGTATCTGTGTGGCAGCTCTGGTTGCGGTCGCTGTGCGGCAAAGGTCACGGGCACGCTCGGCTTAATGCTTGCAACGCAAAATTTAATGCAATTGCCGTGTGCACCAAAAACTTGCAACGTTTAAATCATTAAAAAAAAGAACAGCAACAAAAAAAATACAAAGCAAGAGGTGGGCATGGAGAGGGGCAGGCAGGCGGTTGAGCAGAAACTCGATACTGTTTTGGGCTTCCGAACAGCCCAAGTTCGCGCAAAAATTTTTTCGTAGCAGGTTGCAACTTCAAGGAACTACTCTAGAACTCTGCTCTTAAAGTGAACTGATCTTTTTTTATCAAACGAGCTCATTCGAAGATCCTAGCAACCTTCATCTGAAATCTCTTCTTCGATATATTACGCATTATTAACTAGCTTTCAACTTAAAGATAGTTCCTTCTCTATAACTCTGCTCTTAAAGTGAACTGATCTTTCTTATCCAACGAGCTCATTCGAAGATCTTAACAACCTTCATCTGAAATCTCTTCTTCGATATATTATGCATTATCAAATAGCTTTCAACTTAGAGATAGTTTCTTCTCTATAACTCTGCTCTTAAAGTGAACTGATCTTTCCTATCCAACGAGCTCATTCGAAGATCTTAAGAATCTTCATCTGAAATCGCTTCTTCGATATATTACGCGTTATTAACTAGCTTTCAACTTAAAGATAGTTCCTTCTCTATAACTCTGCTCTAAAAGTGAACTGGTCTTTCTTATCTAACAAGTTCATTTGAAAATACTATGTTAACAACCTTTATCAGAGAAAGAGCATGAAAATATTCCTAGGAAACTTAACATCCTAACCCTTAAAGATGAGACAAACATCAACAAGGGCGCCCGCCCTGAAATAAAAAAAAAAGCCCCCAATATATCAAAAGTTTAGTTATTTAAGAGTTTTAGGTTCTTCACCAAAATCCCACTAGGTTCTAATGCCCCTACTGGCCCCTACCTGCGGGCGCCCATGAACATCAAGCTAACTTTGCATCATAACTCTGCTCTAAAAGTTAACTGAACTCTTGTATCCAAAGGTTTCAACTTCAAGGAACTACTCTAGAACTCCGTTCTAAGAGTCAACTGAACTTTCTTTCGAAAATCTTAAGAACCTTCATCGCAACCTCAACATCTTAACTCTGAAAGATGAGACAAACGTTACACTAACTTTGCATCCTAACTCTGCTCTAAAAATTAACTAAACTTTTTATCTATACAGCTCAATCGAAAGTCCTAAGAATCTTCATCTAAGCAGCATGAAATTATTCGCGGAAACCTCAAAATCTTTATCCTTAAAGATGAGACAAATTTCAAACTAACTTCGTATCACAACTCTGCTCTTAAAGTGAACTGAATGTTTTTACCCAACGAGCTCAATCGAAATTCATCTGAAAAAGAGCATCAAAATATTCGCAGAATCCTCAACATCCTAACCCTAAAGGTGAAACAACCGTCAAACCAACTCAACAAAATCTACGATTTGATCTTGGGGAGGGTTCTTCACTTCGAAGAGAATGTAAATCTGAGCTTCCAAAAGACTTTCAACCCATTTTTCGAACTTTTGGGGGATCCGGACCAGAATTGTTCACATTTGGCATATTTTAAAATCGGACAGCTCCGAGAGACCCTCCATATACATCCTTCAAATATATCATCTCTTAAAATAAAATAAATACCTAAAATGTTGAAAATTCCAACTCAAGCAGCGCCAGTTTGTCTGTGTCTGCCACCAGGAGGCAGGCAGGAAGGAGATATTCAATTAAGCGCCCTAAACGACAACAACAACAACTAGAGCAACCTCGTGGGGCATAACAACAACAACAACAACAACAAAAACAACATCAACGGGTGCCACAAAATGCGGAAAATGTCTTGGCGTTTTTGATTGTAAGTCAAGTGTTGAAAAACACTTCAATGCTACTGCCGCTAATTGTTGTTGTTGTTGTTATTGGTGGGGCAAGTTCTTGTTGGAAGAAGCAGAGCAGCAGTTCCAGACAGACATGGAATTGAGGTGACTAGACAATGTTTTTTGTGCCCCCATGTAGATGGTATAGATATTGTACCTAATATACTATATAAGAAACAAGTTGCTATATTTGGGAGAAAAAAGGAAACACTTAAGCACTTGAAGCAGTTTAAATACTTAAAAAAAACTGCTTGTTAGTTTTGTGGAACTTAAGATATTGTTAGAAAAATTGCAGTGAAGAATAGAATAAATCAAAGTACCTCAGATTGCTATCTCGAACTTCTCAAACTGATTTGCTAAATTCCTAAAAAAAAATAAATTTACCTAGTTACATAAAATTAAAAAAATAATGGTAAGTTCCATAAAAAATATTCGATTTTTTACGATATTATAACGATATTTGCTATTTTCGGAAACACAAATTAAATTTTAGTTATACCAAGTTCGAAAAAAACAGATGTGATGCCATCTTACAAAAATAACGTTTTCAACGATTTTTTAAGATTTGTTAAAGATTTGATTTTTTAAACGATTTTTATGATATCGCGATGGTCTTTCGTAAAAGATTAGACATGCCTTAAATTTTGAATTAATTCAGGGTAAAATTATTAAAACACTTTAAAACTTTACAAATTTTGTTTATCGGACTACCCAGTAAAATCCAAATCAATTGCATCATACAAAAATTTGAATTTCAAAGCTTTTTACACGATTTTTTAAAATTAGTAATGCCTCAAATCTCGAGGATGTTCAGTGTAAAGTTTTTATAACACTCCAAATCTTTACAAATTTCGTTTATTGAAATCTCGAATAAGCCAGAAAAATCCGTACAACTGGCATCATACCAAAAAGGTAATTCAACGATTTTTTTTTTTTAGATTTTTTACACGATTTTTATGCTATTGCGACGGTCTGTTATAAAAAATTAGAAATGCCTCAAATTTCGAACGAGTTCAGGGTAAAGTTTTCAAAGCACTTTAAGTCTTTAAAAATGTTGATCTCGAAAAGGTCAGATTTCGGGAAAATAAGAATTTTAACGATTTTTGACGATTAAAAAAAATGTTTGCGATATTGTTATTATTAGAAATGACTCAAATGTCGAATTGCGGAATGGAAATATTTCTTAAAGGCCCTCCGAAATTTGAGTCACTTCTAATAATAACAATATCGCAAGCATTTTTTTTAATCGTCAAAAATCGTTAAAATTCCTATGGGGAGCATAGGGGCTCCACTGGAAGATAAGGGAACTAATCATCAGCCTTACAAGTCTCAATTATCGAAATGTCGGACAACCTATTTCTCGGGTCACCCAGATATTGAATTATTCGCATCTGTATCTTAATTTTTCAACTTTCTGAATCGCTCAGTATCAAAAACTTGTTAGTTAGCAATTTAGTGCCTTTCACTTTTCATACAAAAAATGAAAATTTTATCGATTTTTGACGATTTTTTAAAGAATTTTTCATGATATTTTTATAACAAGGTAAAAATGCTTCAAATTTTGAATTAGTTTAGATAAAAATGATGGCAGAAGAGAGAAGAAAGTTTTTAAGGCCCCTTAAAATTTTCGATTTATCCAGATCTCGGATAACCCAGATCTTCAATTATTCCCATCTGGAATTTAATAGATTTTTGTAAGAATGTTTTATATTTTCATAATGAAAAATGCTTCAAATTGTGAATTACTATAAAAAAATATTTTGGGGCCCTTTGCTCCATAGCAGTAGAGAGAAGAATGCTTTTCTTCAATTATTCCCATCCGGAATTTACTTTTTAAGAATCGATTTATATTTTCATAGTAAATGAAAAATGCTTCAAATTTTGAATTAGTTTAGAGAACTATTTTGGGGCCCTATACTCCATAGCAGTAGAAAAAGAATGTTTTCAAAGCCCTTTGAAAATTTAGATTTATCTAGATAAGATCGAATAACGATGAACTCTATTTATTCGATCTATTTCTTACGATAAGTATCAAAAGCTCGTTAGATCCCATCCATAGATAAGATCGAATAACGATGAACTCTATTTATTCAGATCTGTATCTTACGATAAGTATCAAAAACTTGTTAGATCCATCCCTGTGCCTTCCACTTTTTAACTTCTTTCGTACTACTATACTACTTTGACGTACAGTGTATTCCCCCATCGTACATCTCCTCCATCAAAAAATAACATAGTCTTTTTTTTCAATTCGCATTCTTATGTCATAACTTGAAGTGCACCACTCCAGTAATCTGTCCACACAATGTGCTTTGCTCAAATATCGGTCATAAGTCTTACAAGAGCTCCTCCAGCCCAAGCGAACTCAGGCTTGTTATTGATTGTCACAAAAAAAAATGTCAACAATCGGCTCGAACAAATAAATTCCACTCAAGTGAGGGGATGGGGGGTCTAGAAATCAAATTAGTTGAAAAAAAAAATCAACTCTGAGGGAACTTATGAAATTATGCCGTAACAAAACTATTTACTTCCGTGTATAATACCGTTACACACACACACACAGATATACACATAAACACACACACATATATCATATCATATTTGTGTAATTGCCTTAGAAGCTCGAAGCATCTATCTATACATAGAGCTGTATCTGTATCTGAGCGCTACAAGTGCTACCGTTAAGTGCATTTGATTTACTGTTTACAACTGTAAATAGTTGCAGTTAGAGGCTCTTTATAAATGTAACTGTATACATATAGTGAGTGAGTGTCCCGTCCCGTATATTATATATGGGATGGCCCGAGCATATGATTAGCTCAATTGGCTTCAATTGAGTAGTTTTAATACTCCTCAAATTGATACTTTCGAGTATATCTTTAGCGTTTGTTTGTTTGTTGTTATTGCTCTCTTTTTTTTTTTTTGGCTTGACTCTACCAAGAACAATCTCTTTCAATAATCCCAAAACTCCGCCAGCCCCTCACCGCCTTTTGAGTTTCGACTATTTGGGTTATTTTCTTCTATTCATTTTTCGGCTTTGGTGTTTTTCCGCGTGACTGCGATTGTTTGATTTGAATGTTTGATTGAGCGCACCAACATCGACGTTGGAGTCGGCGTCGGCGTCGGATTCGGATTCGACGTCGTCGTCGTTGTCAAGGGGAATCCCCCCCACAATAGATGCTTCAAGCACGCACATTCATTTCAAGTTTCATTGAGTGTATTTACTAGTTTGAATCGTAAGCGTATGTGTGTGTGTATCTATCTCTGTGTTGGTGTGTATCTGTGTGTGCTAAAGTGTCTGGCAAGTTAAATCATTCAGAAATTGTTAAAATTGTGCTGGGACATTTCGTAGAGTTTTCAAAAGTTAGTTTATAAGTAAGCCATTTGATTGCTTTAAGGCTTTTCTCTACTGTAAGTCTTTAGATAGACCCGAAAAAATAAAATCAAATAAAATAAAGATGGAAAATGCAAAGTTAAATGCAAACATTAAGCTGTGAAATGATTTGCAATATGGCTACTATCTTATACAATTGACAGAGAATATCTTTTGTGAATTTAGTTTACTTTTGCTCTAAATTTGGGCTATTGAAGTTTGAGAGAAAGTCTTTGGTTGCTACGCTTGGGTTATATAAGTTTTCCTCAGCAGAGTTTGGTTGAAGTTCTTATACCCGTTTTGAAATTTTGTAGACTCTAGAAACCGTTTGAAACTGATTAATTATTATTTTTTTGTACATTACTAAAACAGATTTTACCTATAGATACTTTTTTCGATGCATCGCCTAAAACCAATTTTTTAAAATATCGAAACCGCCAAATACCAAGACGAATCAGTACAAGTTGCCTTTAAATACCTCGATTTAAACACCAAAGGCTTTTGAAAACACGATCTTCTTTATTATCTCTACATCTATTTCATTAAATCTCCAACTATTCCATTCATTTCCCTTTCCAGTAAACCTCTCATAAAAATTCAATATTACTATTTATACACAAAAAACCTTTAAAAACACGATCTTCTTTATTTACTCTACATCTAATGCATTAAATCTCTAACTAGTATTTCATCATTTCTCTTTCCAGTAAATCTCTCATTAAATACCAAAGAGTTTTCGGACTTTAGTTTATATTCACTTTTTCTATTTCTTTCATCTTTTCCACCGGCCTATGGTCGACTTGATGTTAGTCTTCATCTGTTCAAATCTCTTCAACCATACGTTCTGGAACTCGTAAGGGTTTTTTGAATTAAAGCGACTGAAATGAAAATAGGAAATGACTTTAACATCTTAAATCGTTCGTCCCGGTATTGAATTTTTCGAAACTAAAATCCCATTAAACTTGAACTTTGCATTGGGAGTTGTAGGAGTAGTATATAATGCCTCAATTCTCTCAGCATTGTTCCTCAGTCATCTGTGATAACAGCTCTAAGGGGTTCCCACCTTGGATCAACGCCTTCAAAGTCTCACTCGAACCTTTCACCTTTGCGAGAAGTCGAATTATTTTAAGTTTAATTTTTGATTTATTTCAATTTAATTGGTCTCTTTTTGAAATAAATCAAATTTTTAAAGGCATCTCAATACTTCTGCTAGTCGCCCTTGGTTTTCTGACCCTTTTCGATTTCAAGTCTCCAGAACTTTTTTGGGTTTTGTGCCAGGAGTAGGTAGTAGGTATATATAAATCTGTGCTCTCAATATTCTTTCCCGTTTATATTTTCCAACAGCTCTTTTCCGGGTAGCCACCTTGAACCAATCAATTCAGGGTGCCAGCCGATCCTACGATCGAGTCTTCTGAAGAGTTTCTATTAAAAAGACATAATCTTCAGTTCTTTTGTTAGGGATCTTAATGTTAACATCTTAACTCGTCACTCTTGGTATTCCCAACCTCTTCGACTAAGGCGGATTGCTCAGAACAAAAGTCTTTGGAACTTTTTTGAGTTTTGTGGGTCGTTACTTTTAACATTCTTTCTCATTCTTCGCATCTTATAGCTTCTGGAGCTATTCAGTGTAGCCACTTTGTACCAATCTATTCAATGTGTTCTGTCGATCTTACGATACTTATAACAAGTCGAGTATTCTTAAGAGTTTCTAACAAATAGACATCATCTCGTTAGTTCTTTTGTTAGGGATCTTTGTCTTAACATATCAAATCGTCAAATTGTCGCTGTTGGTATCCCGAATCTCTTTGACTGTATTCGAAACACAGATCCCTAGATTTTTTTGGGCTATATGACTTTTTACGTTTGATATTCTTTCATAGTCATCATGCCTGAACATTTTTGGAGCTCTTCGGTGTAGGCATCTTGGATCGATCTATTCTTCGCAGCCTTATAGGCTCTATGAGCTACTTATAATATGTCGAGTCTTTTTATAGTTTTTATTAAATACAAATCATCTTGTTAATTGTTCTGTTAAGGATTCATCTTAACATCTCCATTTGTCACCCATCGCTTCCTGAACCTTTTCGACTAAAGTGAATTACTCTTTTTAACCTATTCGGGTTTTGTGTTAAGGGTGTATTATATCCCAGGGCTCTCTATATACATTGTCTATTATCTTTCCTAACAAACTTTGTAGCTCTACAGAATAGCAACATTAGACCGAAACCTTCAAGTTCCTTCAGTTCCATCAAGGTGAAAGATTGATCCAACAAGTTAAGTCTTCTTAAGAGTTTTCATTAAATAGAAGTCTTCTTGCAAATTTGATTTATTTATTTCTAGTTTCTTCTCTGTTGATCCAACAATATTTACTACAAATCAAATTATCTTAAGAGGTTTTTATTAAATAGACGTCATCACGTCACTTCGTCTATAAGGAATTCTTCTAGCAACCCAAATTTAACCAGAACCTTTAAGTTCCTTTAGTTCCATCAAGGTGAAAGGTTGATCCAACAAGTTGAGTCTTCTTAAGAGTTTTCATTAAATGGACGTCATCTCGTCAATTCTTCTATTAGTAATTCTTCTTAACATCCTGAATCGTCGCCCATGGCTTTCCAAAACTTTTCCTCCAATAAAAACGTTTTATTCAGAGCTACGCGATTTTGTCATAGTAACGCTTTGGAACTCTCGACTCTTTTTTTCAGTCATTTCAAAGACAGTCTTCCATACGATTTCAGTAGGATTAAAATATTTATCTTTCACAGTATATTCAATCAAAAGTAAGATAGATAGATAGATGATAGAAGATAGCAGACAACGTATGCTAAGAAAGACTTCTAATTTCGTCGAAAAGATTCAAAGACACTTTTACTAAATCGTCTCTTCCGTCTTTCTGAAGCTCTGCCAGGAAGGTGTTTTGGTGGCAATTACGATTCTTCTGCAACTTTTTAAGTTTGGTCACAGAAGTATATTACAGCTCAATGCTCTCAAACAGTGCAAAGTATAGGATCTACATCTTACTCATTTATTTCAATACCAACAAATCTTCATTTAAACCTTTGCTCTCTTTTTTCATCTTTCAAATATAATTAATTTAATTTATCTAAATAAAGGGATTCTAAAATCCCAACTCATTACACCGAGACATACAACTCCAACTACCGTATATATATAATATATATAACTTTATCCCAGCTTACCGCTCAATTTAGTGACGTCACTGTGCACTACCAAAATACATTTTGCCATTTTTCTCAATTACATCAAAACTCATTTTGGACAGCCATTGGCACGTGTCCTACAATTTTGTTACCAGGCGCCATTTGACCTCGTTTCTGGGAGAGTGTCCAAAAAAAAAAAATAAAAAACTAAAAACTAAATGTTCTACAAACTGTATATATCTACACTGGGGGTAAAAATTTTATTTTATGTGCAAATTATTTAAGTTGCGAGCAAGTTACCAAAAATAGTAGCATTAAGCAAAGATATGCATGTAAAAGCACATTTTCCGGGGTGCAGGGGGGAAAATGTGAAAACGTGGAAAAATGGGAAAAGCAGCGCGAGCCAAACTCATTATTTGAGTGCAAAAAATTATCATAGCATAGTTTTTGGCGGTGCTGCCATGCAACTCAAATTGTTGGCTAACGGCCATGGCAAACAAAGCCATTAACTTGGCTCAAATGGCATTGGCAACAACAACACTTTAATTTTATGCAGTCCAGACACGCTGTACGACTAGGGGATACACTGTAAAATGGAAGCAATGGCAGTAATCGTCTTTTTTTTATTAGGTTCACAAAAGTTTTTGTAATGAAATAAGTGAAGTTTGTACAGTAGGTGCAAATATTTGTAGTTAATGGGTAAGTTGGGATATATATTAAATCGAGCATTTCGGTTTTCACGATTTATATAAGTTTCAAATATCTAAGCTTTAAGATTAAGATTTGCAAGATCTAGTTACTGCTATATAAGTCATAATCGTCTAATGCTCATCTTCTTGTAGAGCGTGTTTTTTTGTGGTGGTTCACAACTTTGAGATTATTTTTCCAAGTTATTCTTTGCGTTACTGTTTTATGAGTTATAGTCGTCTAATGCAGAATGTTTTTTTAGAGGTTCCCAATTTTCCGATCATCTTTCTAAGTTTTAGTTACTCGTTCCGCTACTGCTTTACTAGTTATAATCATCTAATGCACATCTACTTGTACAGCGTGTTTTTTAGAGGTTCATAATATTCAAATTATCTTTCTAAGATCTAGTTATTCCTATATAAGTTATAGTCGTCTCATGCTCATCTTGTACAGCGTGCTTTTTTTAAGAGGTTCACAATTTTCAGATCATCTTTCTAAGTTCTAGTTACTTCTATATAAATTATAGTCGTCACATGCTCATCTTTTATAGCGTGTTTTTTAGAGGTTCATAATTTTTCGATCATCTTTCATAGTTCTAGTTTCTCGTTGCCCGCATCTGCTTGCACAGAGTGTTTTTTTAAAATTTCACAATATTCAAATCATCTTTCCAAGTTCTGGTTATTCTTATGTAAGCTATAGTCGTCTCATGCTTTTCTGGTACAGCGTGATTTTTTTAGAGGTTCACAATTTTCAGATCATCTTTCTAAGTTCTAGTTACTCCTATATCAGTTATAGTCATCTAATGCACATTTTCTTGTTCAGCGTTCTTTTTTTAGAGGTTGCAAAACTCTTTTGTAAGTTATTACCGTCTAATGCACATCTATTTGTACAGCGTGCTTTTTTTAGAGGTTGAGTTGGCAACACTACTTTAGCTGACAATCCATTTAACAGCTGTTAGTTGCTTTTTATTGAAATTGATTTGACATTTCGGATATGGATAGACGACACCGGAGCAAAGCTTGCAAATCGGTGAAATTTCGTATCAAAATTATGTTTCCGTTTGTCAAACTATTTAAGTTTTCAAAATTTTGTTCTCCGATGAAGGCAGTTTTTAGTTGAATGGGTAAGTAAATAAGCAGAATTGTCGCATTTGGAGCTTTCCAAAATTCATCATCATTGATACATCCCCAGAAAATTTTTATTTGGTGCTCTTTTCTTTCCAGCAAAGCCCATTTCATTGATATTGAAAATATATTTGTTTTAGTATGATTTATATTTGTGTAACTCTAAAAACAAACACCCTATAATGGAGCTTCCTTAAAAACAAACAGCTAGAAACATTTTTCGAAATAGACACATTTTGTTTTCTCTTATGAGCCTGGAAAATCTGTTTAAGGTTCTTTTAGCCAAAAAAGAAGGCGAAGTTTGGGAATTATTTGTAGGATGATGATAAGTTATTAGTAACATTTAAAGAATTATTGGCGAAATATCGGCCAAATGATATCCACCCGAAATCAAATTAAAACATTAATGTCATAAAATTTTCTGCCCAATAAAGCCAGTTTCATTGATATTAGAACTATTTTTCTTTGTTTTATTCTGATTTCAACTAGTGTAGCTCTAAAAAAAACACTCTATAGTGACTTTATTTGAATAAAATAAAGAGATTAAGACAATATTTTTCTTAAATTACTGTTTCCGTTTTATAGATATCAAAAATATATTTATTTATTTTATTATGATTTAAAATTGTGTAACTCTAAAAAAACACCCTTTAGGAAAGTTGAGGTACATTTTAAATCGATCTTTTCGTTTTCACGATTTGTATGCTTAAATTATATAAAGCGTCATCAGATCATATTTCTGAGGTTTAGTTCAGGGGCGGATCCACGGGGGTAGTTTTCGGGTCGGAACCCCCCAAAAGTTCGAGAAATGGATTTTAAATCTTTTGGGAGCTTAGATATACATACTCTTCGAAGTAAAGAACTTTCCCCAAGATCAAATCCAAGATGATCTAGTTACTCCTACTATCCAGCTCTTACAAACTCCCAGCTCCACGCCTTCATACAAACGCCTCTAACTCCCTCCAAAGCCTATTTGTGCTGCCAAAATTCTATCCGAAAACGATAATACCCTAATTCCTGCGTCATATAGTGTATAACAACACAACAACAAGAATAAAGGCAACGGCATCATGGCAATTGGCATTTTGACTTTAGCTTTGATTTCAGGGCATAGAATTTTCTTTTTTTTTTGCGTGGAGTGGAGTGGATCGGGGGGTGTCCTATAGAAGAAGGCGTGCCAAATGCATTGGCGCGTTGCATTTGCTTTGCGTTTCTTTCTACAGTACTAGATCTATTTTTTTTTTCGACTATTTTCGGTGTGTGTGTGTTGGTGTGTGTGCGTGTGTGTGTTTCATACGAAAAGTTTTCAATTGCTCTGGCGTCACTTTTTGATTGCTTTGATGTGTTTTTCTCGCACATTTCCCAAGCCTCAATTCATGACAAAAGTTTTTCGGCGCAGCACAAACTTTGCTTGCACTTGCACAAACATGCACGGAAAGAAAGGGACGGCGCCACTATGGTGCGAGTGAGATGGACAAAAGCTGAGAACTTTCGCTTTGATTTTCAAATATGTGCAGTTATCTGTCTAACTGTGTCTGTGTGTGTGTAATGCCTAGAGCGGGTTAGCAGGGGGCAGGGGGGTGTGGCAGCGCCTTCGACTTTGTCTTGCATGGGATTTTTGACTTTCGGTGTGTGTGTGTGGGTTAGCCTTGCTATGACAGAAAAATGAAAGTTTAATGCGTTTGCCAAATACAATTTTCACAATTTTCTATATACATATATATACTCTATATATATATATATATATCTAACTCAGCAGCGTTTTCTTGCTCTCTTTCTCTCTCTCTCTCTCTCTCTGCTCACTTGACTGCAGCCATGCCAATTTTTTTATCCTTTTCTTTTTGCAATTTTTAGTTGAATTTTAGTTTGGAAATTGAGTTTTTCCATTCTCGCGCCATGCCCGCTTATTTTTTCTATACTCTATATATTTTATTTTTATTTTTGTTGGCCGGAAAATGTGTGCGTCTGTGCGGAAATTGCATTTTTTTTTCACCCTTACTCGCTTTGGTATATATTATTATTTTTATTTATTTTCTTTTTTTTTTTTTTGGTATTTTGCAAAAAGTTTTTTACTTTTGCCAACGCATTATCCTGGCCGCCTTTAGGGGCAAGTTTAAATGGTTTAAAGTGCTTATAATGCAAATATTAAAAGAGTAAAAGGGCCAGAGACAATGACTGATTGCGCTAGAGACAGAGAGAGAGAGAGCTTAAGAGGCGGCGGAGTGAGAGGCGTGCCTGGCAAAAGTTAAGCTGCTAAATCGTAAGAAATGCCAACATTGGGGTTGCAATTGTTTTTTTTTGGCCAAGGGTCTGAAGGGCCAAAACGCTGGTCAACTTTATGCCAAGTATTTTGCATATTAGTTGCAAGTTGGCCCAATGCTGAGCAATAAAGACAACTTCAATGCAATCAATGCAATTTAGACAGGTAACTAAAAGAGCTCCAGAAAAAATAATAATAATAATAATAATAATAATAATGAAATAAAGATAAGTGGTAGAACATTTAATATAAGCGTAAGTTTGGAAAACTTTAATTTATTTATAGTATTTGATAGCTATAACGCTGGGCCCAACGTGGGGCCGGCTTGAGGCATCGAATATTGCTGCAGAAAACTAAAAGCATCGAAAATATCGAAGGAAAATCGAGGGAAATTCGTTGTAAAATTGGTAAGTTACTCAAGAAGAAAATTATAATCATGAAAAACATCGCAAAAAATCGATCGAAAATCTATGAAAAATCTATAATCGATTGAAAATCGGTAAGTTGCATTAAATTGTAATAACCAAATAATCAAGAAGACAATAATAATCATCGAAAACTAAATGGATGAAAAATCGTTTGGAAATCGGTGAAGCATTTAATATAAGCGTAAATTTGGAAAACTTTTATTTATATATAGTATTTTGTAACTATAACGCTGGGCCCAACGTGGGGCCGGCATACTGCCTCGAATATTTGCTGCAGAAAACTAAAAACATAGAAAATATCGTTGGAAAATCGAGGGAAAATCTATGGAAAATCAGTCACATTCAACTATAATAAGCAAATAATCAAGAAATTACAAATCATCGAAAACATCATTTGAAAATCGATTGGAAATTTATTGAAAATAATTAAGTCGCACTGTAATAGCTAAATAGAAAAAGTAACCAAGAAGAAAATTAAAAGCATCAAAAACATTGGTTGAAAATCGATGGAAAATCGGTAAGCCACAGTAAACTATAATAACCAAATAGAAAAAATAACAAAGAAGAAAATTAAAGCATCGCAAACATTGTTAGAAAATCGACTGAAAATCGGTAAGTCACATTAGACTACAATAATCAAATAGAATATATAACAAAGAAGAAAATGAAAAGCATCGAAAACATCGATGGAAAATCGAATGAAAATCAGTAACCAAATAGCCTCGATATTGCAAATATAGAAAAAATAACCAAGATGAAAATTAGAAGCATCAAAAACATCGTTGGAAAATCGGTAACCAAATAGCCTCGATATTGCAAAAATAGAAAAAATAACCAAGAAGAAAATTATAAAGCAACGCAAACATCGTTGGAAAATCAAGGGAAAATCGCTGGAAAATCGATTGAAAGACGGTAAGTCACATTAGACAACAATAATCAAATAGGAAAAAACAAGCAAGAAGAAAATTAAAAGCATCGTTGGAAAATCGGCTATTTACATTAAACTTAAAGATTATTCCGTAGGAGACAAGTTTATTTTATATCTATAATATCGGAATTATATTATACTATATATTTCCCATAGAACTGTTCCAGAGGAACTCCAAAAAAAGCAATAGTTTTAGATGGATAATTAGTGTGTTTATAAGGATATCGTAATCAAATTCGGCATTCAGAAGCTTTTTGGAGATCCCCAGCTCTGTACCAAATTTGATCAAAATCAGTTGACTTTATAAAATAGCTTCCGTACGAATAAATCGATCATAAGACCGTATTTGGTGCAAATTTCGTTCTGATTCGTTTGTTTACCAAGCTATCGTAACCAAATTTGGCACTTGAAAGTTTTTTCGATAACTCGGTTGTTTGTAAAGATATCGAACGGGCAAATTTAGCATTCAAAGAGTCATTTAAGGAGTGTTCCCAACACTATATCTCAATTTCGATCCAAATCGATTGACTATGATTTTATAGCACCCATAGGATTAATCGTTCAGAGAACCATCCATGTTTGGTGGCAAATCTCGATTCTTTTTTGTTTTATCTAAAATACGAGTATCCTATAGACCGCCAAATTTGGCATAAGAAACTACTCGTACAGAGCTCGTGAGCAATATATGGGATTTGAACGCTTTGTGCGGGTATAGGGTATCCCAAAGTCGCTCGACTGTAACCTGCGCCATATCGTTTGTCAAATAAATATCTTTTGGAGTTCTTAGGAGGGTATCCCAACATAGGTCTCGAAACAGCTAAAACTCCGCTTAAATCTCAGATAGAGCCATCCCAAGCAAGGGCGTATCCAGGATTTTGGTAAGGGGGGTCCAGAGAAATCTGTCCACAGAAATCCATTAAAAAAAATTGTGAAAAATATTTTTATTAGGGTTTTCTGATCCCGAAGAGGGGGTCTGAACCCGAAACCCCCCGTGGGTCCGCCACTGATCGCAAGTATATGTAGCTCTAAAAAT
Organism: Chymomyza amoena; assembly: GCA_037043745.1. Lineage (NCBI taxonomy): Eukaryota > Metazoa > Arthropoda > Insecta > Diptera > Drosophilidae > Chymomyza > Chymomyza amoena. Next base: position 80,825 of record JBAMAX010001460.1, on the reverse strand, counting down.
CTCTTCCTAAAACTCTATTGAAGTCTTTATAAAGACTTTTCCATTTTCCCACAGATCCGCTCCAAATTTTCTTACTTTTCTATGCTCTTTATTTACTTCTTTAAGTAACTTCTGGCTTATTTACAGAAATTGCTCTATTTATATATATAAGTCTAATAACTCTTTTGCTGCCCGCTAATTTGATGCTTCAATTTAATTTTGTAGTGCTAAAAAAATATATATGTACGATACATATATACGATGTATACCCTACCCCATGTGGCATGAACTGAATGCTGACCCAATTCTGTCGCACTTGTCAGCGTCTGGTGTGTTTATGGCGCCTATTTGCTCACATCCAATATTAATACAAATTGCGTAGTTGGGCTTGGGCCATTTCGTCGTATTAGACGTAAAATTTTTAATTGAAAAAATTCGAGGAAAATTTTGTAGCCGCTCTATACTATATATGCTTAAGCAAATATCAACAGAGTTACACACGTGGCCTATTTAGTATTAAGAGGGGTACAGAGAGAGAGAGAGAGCGAGGAGAGAGCGAGGGAGAGAGAGCAGGGAGCAAAAAATTTAATCTACAAATTGAATTTCCCTACATGAAATAGAATTTCGTTTAATTGCCGCCACGGCCTTACGACTTGTTTACATTCCGGCCGGTCCGGGCTAGGCAAGGACAAAAAGGACAAAGGCGTATTAGGAGTGTGAGTCAGGCAGTCAGGACAGTCAGGGAGACAGGGAGCGAGCTAGCAAGGTAGACTTTTGGGTACAACTAAAAACCAGAAGAGAGTAGCAAACTGAGGGACCTTAGGGCGACGAATTTGTAGCCTGTCAAATAAAACAAGACGCATCAAATTATTTCAAATTTATCGCGCAAGCAGCAAAAAGGTGAAGGTGTCCTGTGTCCTGGCAAGGACTGCCCTCGACCAGAGACCCATACAACATATAGAGGCAGCTGTTGTTGCTTGCTTGCTTGCAACCCTCAAAGGAGAGCAACCCCTGATGTGGCACAGCCGCCGCGAGATATGCAAACAAACCAACAACAGCAACAACAACAACGAAACTATTGAAAATTTTAGCCTCTATGTTTGTATGTATTACCAGGTAAATGTATATATAGTAGTATCTACATCTACGAAAGGAACTGAAGAGTCTGCCACAGATTCGTACCGCAAAACGACAGGCAACAACGATAACAATTAATGGCCATAGATAAAAGTTTCTACAAAGTATCTCTGTATATGTTTGCATCTGTAAACTCTCTGTGTGTGTTTGTGTGTGTGTGTGTGTTTGTATCTATGTTGTTTTTGTTTGTATGTTCATTAGAGGCAACCCAACGAAACGCCAAATCAAAATGATATTTTGACACGCAGCTAAAACTTACAATTAATAGTCGAGTTACCAAAAGATACAGCCACAAAATCCAATCCAAATGCAGAGCTGGCTGATGAGCATTGCACATGCCAACAACAAGATACAGATACAGATACAGATACAACATTACACAGATACAGATTTGGTTTTTGTATCTGTGCAATTGTAGGTTAATGACACTTTAAATTGAGCCACAGGAAGTGGCGCTGGGCTGCCGCCACTCACACAATGAGTTAATATCTTTATGTATAGACTAAATCTATCTCATAGATACATTTCTTTTTTTGGGTGCTTTAGTTTTTTTTTTGTCTTATCTTTGATTAATATTTGGCACGCAACAATGCAATTTGGCCAGCATTGTTGCAAAACTATTGCCAAGATCGAAAAAAAAGGTATCAAAAAAAATTATTGCAAATCATGGCTAAAAATGAAAGCAAGCTTTTGTTAACTCTTTTCCTTCAGCTTAAATTTAAGCGCTTTATTAATAACGCAAATCGCTTAAATTGGCCAAATAACCCTTTTGTTAACTGCTTTGTGAAAAGCCTATTTAGGCATTTAAAAAGCGCCCGCGGCCTTGATTTGACATTTAAGATACATTTAATGAGCCAAATTAAGTGTGCCATTATTAAATTTACTTAAAACTTTAAAATTACTTTATTTATAGCGCGCAAAGTTACCAAATAGCTATTTGGGCAACTTGAGACTATTTGGGTACTGACTTTTAATCGATTTTTCAGCGATGTTTTCAATGCTTTTTGTTTTATTCTTGGGTTTTTTCTATTTGGTTATTAAAATTCAATGTGATTTAACGATTTTCAATCGAATTTTTATCGATTTTCCAGCGATGTTTTCAGTGCTTTTAGTTATATTTTTGGGTTTTTTCTATTTGATTACTTTAGTTAAATGCGGCTTGCCGATGTTTAATCAATTTTCCAACGATTTTTTCAATGCTTTTAATTTTCTTTTTGGTTATTTTTTCTATTTTGTTATTGTAGTTTTGATTTTTGATCAAATTCCCAACGATTTTTTTTCGATATTCCAACGATGTTTTTGATGCTTTTAAAAAATTACTTTATTTATAACGCTCAAAATGACCAAATAGGTAATGCAAACTCGAGGCTATTTGGTTATAATAGTTTCATGAGGCTTACCGATTTTCAAACGATTTTCCATCGATGTTTTCGATGATTTTAATTTTTTTCACGTAGTCTAGCTTCATTCAATATAAAACTTCAGAGGAGTTTTCGCTCTTTAAAAATTACCTTTTACTTTCGAAAAATTGGTCATTACGATATTATCCTAGGCCCCGATATCAAAAAATAAAATAATAAGGGATCTAATTTGAAAATTTCGTTGCTCTAGCTCTTACCATCTCTGAGATCTAGCCGTTCATACGGACGACAGGCAGACAGACGGAAATGGGTACATCGACTTTTCTAGTCGCAGATGAATCTGATTGATATATGGGAAGACTGAGTTCATGTAGCCTGGCTTCATTCAATATAAGACTTCAGTGGGGTAAACAACTTTTAAGAGATTTTCCTAGGTTAGGTTAAGTTGTAAAGGCAGCTCAGCTAATGAGCTGAAGATCACCCAAAGACCATGAGGTCCATTAAGTTGCCTAATTAAATGATGAAGAGGAAAGGAATGGAAGAAAGGGAGGGAGGGATTGTGGAGGAGGATCAAAAACTGTAGGACATCCTTAATCGCCTAAGTCACTCTTGTTGCAAAACCATTTCGAGGATTCAACGAAAGCAGCCAGATCCCTTATAGGCGCGTAGGCAAGACTACCCAGATCCTCAAAGAATGGGTTACCCACAAACTGGGTTCGTCTTCTAAGAAGCGCGGGTAGTCACATAGCAGGTGTTGGATGTTTCCTGTCTCTTCCTCAACTCTGCAGCTGTGGCAGAAATCGTGATGGGGAACGTGCTACCACTCAGCTATTATGCCTATGGTGCAGTGCGCCATAGCAACGCCTAGCACCATCCTAGTACGGTTTTTTTGGAAGCGCAGGAGTTCAGATGTTCGCTTTGGACCATTAAAAAATTACACATTTGAGCTCTAAAACTTCATCGAAATATCGAAAATTTTAATTTTAGCTAAACACGATGTTTTTGCAGAGCACTAACATATCATAGACGCCCCACGTTAGGCGCCAAAAAGCTACTGAAGCTCAATTTGAAATATTTCAAAGTTAATTTAAAAACTGCAAACTTAACTTTTAAAAATAGCTCACTAAATATAGTTCGATGTACAACGATGATTTTTAGTGCGAAACATCGAAAAAAAAAAAAAGCTGCTTAAGCTGTATCTTTTGAAGGGCAACCAAGCTAGGTTTTTTTTTTATGACTCACAGCTGTGTCAGAAGTATGGGCGTGGTCGTTGCAGCATAAATCAAAATGCATTGGACAAGTGAAAAAAATATTTAAAAATTCCGCTTAAAGTCAAAGTTAAAACAGCCAAGAAGAAATCCTTGAGACATAACTAGAAGGTATAAAAATTAAAATGCAATTAAAGTAAGAGAGCTCAACATAAAGAAACGCAGCTCTAGTAGAAGACACAATCAGCCAATTGGCATGATTTGCAACAGAGGCGTACCTGCCCCCTCCCCACACACACCACACACACACTCGCACTCACGCAGACAATACTTTATGTGAACCTGGGCCCCAAACGCGTCGTGGGGCCCTACAAATACGAAAAACGAAACAACAGCCGGCTGATTTTTATCAACTAACCAAGCGTAACGCAGACAAACACTTCCTAAATCACTTGAGTCACTTTGTAGCTCTATAGCTGGTACTACGTACCACTGTGTTGCCAGTGTTGCCACCCCCAAAAAGAAAAACGTTTCCTGCGCACATAAAACATAAATTATTTAATTTTTTTTTTCCATCTATCTATTGCCCGCTCCACTCAGCTGCGCCTAGAAGACGCCAGCGAAGCCGCCGCCGCCGCCGCCCAGAGAGACAATGGCAAACCATACGATATATATATGACGATGACTTTGTATCCAAGTCTTGGAAGCGAGTTTTGTAACCATGTCTGGCAGTTTGTCAGTTATCAGCGTCAGCGATGGTGGCGCTTAGAATAAAAATTATGAAACACTTTCGCCCGGCACTGCCGCCTGCCTCGTTTACTTCATTAATTTTATTTATTTTGTGCTGGTTTTTGTGGGTTTTATGCTTTTAATATCTATCTATCTATCTATGGATCTGGCTTGCTTGTTTAATTTTCCTGCTTTTCTTTGCCGAGCAGCTTGAATTTGTACACCTTTCTGACCTTTGGTTTTTCTTCTCTTCTATTTTATTTTTTTTTATGAGCTGTGCGCGTTTCATTTTACGGCTTACTACTTCATTAAGAGCGCCGGAGAGCTCGCCCAGCCTTTGCCCAGTTAATGGGCGCTCAAATTTCAAGAGCACTGTGTAAAAATATCAAATTTACAGTCTATTGGGTAGTGCTGTAAATTTTATAAACCCTAAAAAAGCTCAAGTCTTTGGCATCAAGCTGCGTCTGACGCGCCCTACGTGGGGCGCCTAAGCCGAAAAAGCGTAACTTAACAAATTTTTAGTTGCTTAAATTAGGGAAACCTAATGCGCAGCGCCCAATGTGGGGCGTCTTGTTTTAAGCACAATTATTTGTCTGCGCTTAACGATTGTCAACTGGCGCCCAGCAGGGGGCGGCGATTTTTTTATCGATTTTTATCGCTTTTCAACGAAGTCAGATATATGCAATTGCTTCCTGCGACTTAAACTATTCTTTGAGGATCTGGGCAGTCTAGCCTTTGTACCCATAGCGGATCTGGCTGCTTACGTCGAATCCTCCAAATGGTTCTACAAGAGAGATTTAGGCGATTACGGCTGTACAGTTTTTCATCCTCCTCCACAGTCCCTCCTTTTCTGCAATTCCTTTTCTCCCCTTCTTTTAATTAGGCAGCACAATGGATCTCATTATCTCTGGGTGGTCTCAGTCACTATCTGAGCTGTCTATACAACCTAACCTTGCCTAACCTTCCCACAACTATCTTCAACTACGAATTTTCGGACTTCTCTACTTCTTTACATGGGTTTCATTTTTCCTTCTTCTTATTTCGATCGCAATATGGATTTGACTTGCTCTGGGAATCAATTCCTCGACATCTCTAACGAGAGATGTTCGGACAAAAAATGCATAGACTACGCCTTTCAGCAAGCGGAGCGCAGAGTTGGAAGCACGAGTATCATCTGAAGAATATTTACGGAAGTCGAAATAAGATCTCTGGGATTAAGCTGTAACAAATTAAGAAATATAGCCGAAAATCTAGTTCGAAGGAAGATGGCAATTGAAGACGAAATATTATATGAATGGTAATCGCGCAATTATTTGTTTGGGGCTAAAGATCTTCCGCAGCGCAGGGGGCGCTGATTTATGTTTTTCCGATTCTTATCGATTGTGCCAGCATATGACTGCAAATGCTAATCGAAAATTTTGGAAGGAAAAGCTTTTAGAAGCGTAGTCAGATCCAGAACATTCTTCAGTTACGAGTCTTCGGACTTGTCCACTTAATTTTCATTTTTTCGCTTTATTCTTTCTTCTTTCCCTAAAATTAAAATGTTTTAGAGTTCCACTTTCATTTAAAACATTGATACTAAACTAAGCACAAAAGAAGCTTGGACCTCTCTTGAGGCAATTCACCCTATGGTACACAGACGGATCACTCACTGATCAAGGAAGTGGCCTGGGGGTAGTTCGACCCAGGAGCAAATATTACGAACCTCTAGGCAGACACACCAGCATTCTCCAAGCTAAAGTCTGTGCTATTGGAAGATGTGCAGAATAGAATCTGCAAAAGAACTACCATGAGAAGGATATTTCCATCCTGTCTGATAGTCAAGCCGCAATAAAGGCATTAAGCAAAGCCAAGATTACATCAAGGCAGGTCAAAGAAGTGAGGACGTCACTGGATAAATTAGGATCCAGGAACAAGCTCACGATTAGATGGCTTCCAGGACATAACAACATTCCTGGAAATGAGCTGGCAAATAAACTTGCAGCAGCACCGCTAATCGATCCTGAACCACACTGTGGGATTGGTAACCACGTGGTATGGGAGCTAATGAGAATAGAGGAGATTAAAAAACGACTGTTGCAAGACATAACAACATTCCTGGAAATGAGCTGGCAGACAAACTTGCAGCAGCACCGCTAATCGATCCTGAACCACACTGTGGGATTGGTAACCACGTGGTACGGGACCTACTGAGAATAGAGGAGAATAACAAACGACTGTTCCAAGACATAACAACATTCCTGGAAATGAGCTGGCAGATAAACTTGCAGCAACACCGCTAATCGATCCTGAACAACACTGTGGGATTGGTAACCACGTGGTACGGAACCTACTGAGAACAGAGGAGAGTAAAAAGCGACTGCTTCACAGGGCATAGATACCAGGGCTTAAACAGCCAAAAATCCCCCTCTCAAACTACAACCATAAGAGGTTCAAAGACATGATAGCTCACGGGAGGAACACCGTGAGAATCCTGATTTGACACTTGAACAAAATTGCCATAGTAGATATTGGACTATGTCGCTTCTGTAGCATGGAGGAGGAATCTTCTTTACATGTATTATATCAATGTTTGGTAAAAGAAACAAGCTCCTGGGCATGTACGTTCTCCCACCGGAGATCGTTGTTGCCCTAAGTCGGAAAAAAATAAGGCAATACACGCAGGCCATAGGACTTTTGGGAGAGCTCTGAACCATGAAGGGGGTACAATAGATCCACTTGGGTCGCAGTAACCCTTCTACACCCAATAATAATAATAAGAGTTCCAATTCTCACAAATATTATATGGAATGCTAATCGCAAAGGATGCTCCGCTGGCGCCTAACATGGGGCTTAGATTTTATATTTTTTCGATGCTCATCGATTGTTATCGATTAGCTTAGCCAGCATATGGCTGCCGTATAGTTAATATATCTTCATTATACGCAAACTTTTCTCTACTTGGGCTGCAATTCAATCAACCCACCCAAAAAGAAAAGGAAACTTCTTAAAGACCTTCTTGGACCCACATAGCGGAAATGAAAAACGCGCGGCATATGAAGAAAGTGCAAAAGCAGCCACGTACTAACGGCAAACGTTTTGCATAGGAAATGGCAAAAGTCAACGGCAAATGCCAAAAAAAAAGTGAGAAAGAAAGACCAAAAAAAAAATAAGAAGAAGTAGCGAGCGAAAAAGCAAGAGAAGAGAACTAGAGCAACAACGAAAAACGTCGGAAAGCAGGAATAATAAATATTCAGTTTAAGTAAATGGGCTTTTATCGCGCATCTCTGGGGTGCCATAATTTGCCATTTTTGCCTTGCTGTCTGAGTTATTCGCTGCTTCTTGTGTTTCTACTTGCTTCGCCCCCTTTCCACACACACACACACAGACATACATGCGTGTGTACGCCGCGGGGCGAATGGCAGTAATTGATTCAACAAACGACGCAAAGGTGCCAAGCAGCAACAAAGCGTAAAGTTGGCGACGCTACATAAGGCTCCCAAAAAGGAGAGAGCTCCCTGGCACGCCTACCCCCCCAACCGCCCTGCAACAGCCAGCCAACAATTATACGCATAATATATTTTACGCCCATAAATATGCAATGTCTATTGCAAACGGCAACACTCCCCACACTCCCCCAAAATTATTGAAACCAAAGTCAGGCTGCAAAAAGTCTCTCTCTAGCTCATAAAATGTAAAAAATTTGCTCCACAGCAAATCACTTCGTCGTCTTCGTGCCCCTCCCTCCCAAAATTTAGCTCATTTATTTTTATACATTTTAAGAAACAATAAACCGACGGCCCATAAAACACAAGTTACAAAATTTAAATGATTTAAGACATTGCCGGCGCCGCCAGCGCCAAAAAGCGCACGAGTTTCGTATTCCTCGTTCCTGTCCCTGACTCCCGACTCCGGCTCCAGCTCCGACTCCGGCTATGAGTTATTTGTTTGAAAAAGTTTAAAATTATAATTGCAACGTTTTATTTTATTTTGCGGTCACAAAACGCCGCAACGCATTCTTTTGATTTATATACATAAATATTTGATTTGATTTTGTATGCGCGACAATTAAAGTTGATTAAATTGGCACATAAAGTGTTCCGAAAAGTTCTCCAATGAAACTTTTTTGATAAATGTCAAAATGTCTAAAAGTACAAATGAAATATGTAGCTATGAGAGAGAGCATTGCAGCTGTAGTTGGTAGGACCCGGGGGGTAGTGTCAGGCATGTCAGGGGCACCCAAAGCCCCCAGCACAACCCGAAATTGTAGCTGACTAATGAGCAAAAGCCGAGCGTAGGGCTAGCTGAAGTTGTTTTGGAAGGAAATTCTTTTTAGCGAAATGCTAATCGAAAATTTTGGTAGGAAACGCTTTTGGGAGTTTTTAAATCTAGAAAAATTTATTCATGTACGAATTACGTCCCTATTTTGGTATTTTTCTGCGATAAGAAAAAAAACCATCCCTAGTTAATGTGAATCTCTCCAGTTACCTAAGTAAAAGCTATCTTCAGGAATTATTGAACTTCCCTCTGTATTATCATTTAAAGTCCGTCTTAAGTGTTTTCTATAGAAACATTTTACGAACATAACCTAAAAAATCAAATTATATTAGAGTTCCAGTTTTCACAAATTTTATATGAACTCTAATCGAAGATTTTGGAACAAAATTCTTTTGAGGTATCGTCTCTCTTGGCTGAAAGTCAGATTTCATGAATTTTTCAATTTGAGGGCAGTTACCAGTTCCCACAATTATCTTCTGGTACGAATTTTCGAACTTCCCCTACTTCAATTTAATTTTTAGATATCTCTTCTATAAGAACAAATATAAGCTTAAAATTCAAAAAATCTTAGAGCTTTCAGCTCTCGTAAACTTTAAGGAACTACTTCCAGGGTTAAAGTTTCTTAAAATACCAGATTCCGCAGTTTTACGCTTTTATTAATTATTTATTAGAGCTTCCAGCTATCGTAAACTTTAAGGAACTACTTCAAGGGTTAAAGTTTCTTAAGATTAATCTTAAGATTCCGCAGTTTTACACTTTTATTAATTTCGATCACAAGAAATTATTTTTAATTTAGGTTCTCGTCAACATTTACTCAAATTCTCCTAATATAATAGTCTAAAAACACAAGATTCCAGACACTGAAAAATGGACCATCAATCTATTGTCCTCATGTTTGTTTGGCTACGTTGTTTTGACCACCTCTGGCGGCATTATGGATCACGAGGAGGCCAGACGAAAACATTTGGGAGGCAAGATCCTTGGTTTCTTATTCTAAACAAGATCTACTGTGGAGTTTGCTCTTAATACATTAATAATAAAAATCGAGATTCCGAAGTTTATCTATGACTTAAGTTTTAAAAATACTTTTAATATAATAATCAAATAGATTATTTTCAATAGATTCAATTTAGATTCAAATAGAAGATTTAAAAGTTGTACTTTTCCACAAAAAGAAAATATTCCACACCTCCTTAAAAATAATATTTTAATGTTGCTTAATCGTGTGCCGAAAATCTTTTATAAAAGTACATATCATACCTATATCAGAAATAAATTTCTAAAGTTATGCAAACTTATAACGAAATTTTTCCTACAAAAAAGAAAAATTTATTTCCATATATGCCCTCTCAATCGTGAGGTACCCTGATGTCTTTTTATATACATTATTTTGCAGAATCGTAATAAGTTTTGGGAATTATCTAGTTTCAAGATATTATTTAATGTTAATTTTTTTTTAATGCAAATATTTTTTTAATATTTTAAATGCATATTGCTTATTTAACTCAATTGTGAGGCACCCTAATTGCTTTTGATATGCTTTATCATTATGATGATCTACTATATTTTTTAGTATCTTAATTTTTCCATAATAACCTCTTTTATAATTTCCTTTTTAAACCTTTTTTTATATTTCTTCTGCGATTTCATTCAATCGTGAGGTACCCTAATAAATTTTCAAATACGTGATTATGAGAAAAACAATAAGTTATTAGAATCATTTACTTTGAAATATTAATTATTATTAATATGTATATTTTTTCTTAATATGTTTTTTTTTTAAATTCCTTTTTTTAGTCACTATTTCATACATATTTCTTCCCCTATTTAACCCATTCGTGAGGTACCCTGATGTCTTCTTATATTCGTGATTTAGCAGAAATCATGTTGGAAACATTAAGATTTTGGTATAATCTATTTTCAAGCTATATTTTATGTTTATTTTTTTTTTAATTAACCTATTTTTTAAATATTTTTTTTCATATTCCTTATTCTATTTAACTCAATCGTGAGGTACCCTAATTGTTTTTGATATAAGTGATCATTAATGAGATATTAAGTTATTGGAATCATCTAGAACTTTAAAAAATATTTTAATATTTTTATTTTTCTTAATATACTTTTTTAATTTTATTTTTTAGTTATTTTTTTATATATTTAAATTTTTTTTTATCTTCTGCGATTTAACTCAATCGTGAGGTACCCTAATGGTTTTTGATATGATCATGAATGGGACATTAAGTTAAAGTTTAAATATGTTTATTTTTGCTTAATATATTTTTTTATTTAATTTTTTTTTTTAATATATTTATATATATTTTATTTTTTTTTTTATATATTTATATATATTTTATATTTTTTTTATATGTTTATATATATTTTATATTTTTTTTTATATATTTATATATATTTTATACTTTTTATATTCTGCGATTTAACTCAATCGTGAGGCACCCTAATTTGTTTTTATATGCGTGTTCATGAATGGGACATTAAGTTACTGGAATCATCTACTTGAAAATATAATTTTTTATATATTAATTTTGCTTAATATATTTTTTTTAATTGTCTTTTAGTCATTTTTTTTATACATTATTTCTATTGCGAATCAAGTCAATCGTGAGTAGGGTGCCTCACGATTCATAATAAAAGATAAATATTATATCTATCATGATAATGAATAATAGTAATGAATTATATACTTTCAAGATATTCTTATTTAATATAATTTTTTTAAATTAAATTTTTTTATAAAAATATTAATTTTTTTTTTTTGTTTTTTTTTAAATTTTATTTAACATTTTTTAAATTTCTTCTTGTTGCGTCTTAAGCTCGTCATGCGGTATCGAAATTGTTTCTGATATTCCTTTCGGTTAAAAAATTATCGAACTTCGAATCTGATTTTTAGATTTGGCAAGAGATCGATAATTTTATTCGGCAAAGCGCTTATTATACTCAAACTCTCGAACTAACTTCAAATTCTACAATTTTCAAATTATCCCAAAACATTTACTACATTTTAGGCCCATTAGCTTCAATTTGGGATATCTAAAAAAAAGTCTGAAAATAACGCGTTAAGCTTTAAAAATCACAAGTTGCTGCTAAGCTAAGCCAATGAAATTTGGCAACAGCGCGCTCAAAGTTGGCTATAACATTTAAGCAGTATTTATATATATGTGAGTGTGTGTGTGCTTATATACAAATGTATATGTGTGTGTCTGTGTGTGTGTAGATGCAACAATGCAAACTGCTGGCATTAAATGAGTTTGCAGTGCAGCAAAAGCTTTTCGTTGTCAGTTTTTGTAGAGCAGCGCAGCGGCAGCAGCTTTAAATCTGTTTTGGAGGTTAGATAGTTTTTTTTTTCTTTATGTATAGACCGTGCTCCAGTTTCAGTTTCTCAGTTGCAAGTTGCAAGGATGTTTGGTATGTGTCTGTGTGTGTGTGTCAGTGTGTGTGTGTGTTGCTGGCGTTTGCTTTGGCTTTGAGCGTAAAATTTAATTAAGCTGCTTTTAGCTACATTTTGCAGCAAAACAGCAGCAAGCAGCTTAAGCTGCATCTTTTGCGCTGCTTCGCTGCTTGAGCTTACGATGACAGAGACACACACAGATACACACACACACACACAGCGAGAGTAGGACGCACACTTGTGTGGCAAATATTTTTGCAACCACAGGCACTTGACTCTTGTAGTGGCACTTGCTGCCTGCCTGCAACCTGCCTGCAATCTGCTTGCAACCTTTTGCTTGCATCTTGCGCTACTCTTCTCCTCTGCCTCTCATCTCTTTTCTTGCTGACTTCACAAAACAAACGCAAAAAAAAGAAAGAAATGAAGAAGTAACGTAACGAAATGAAAAGAAACCCCAAGCAAAACACTTGAACGTTAAATGCTAAACACTCTACGTCCATATGTGGGCGTTCGTTTGTGGGCGTGGCTGTGGCATACTGTGCACTGTTTGCATGACGCCTCTTGTTTTCCTGCAAATTAGCCCCGATTTTCCCAAAGTGAGTTCTCTCTCTCTCTCTCCACAATCTCCTCCTGGCTCTTTCTTCGTTTCTATTGCTCGTTTCCGGATTCCTGTTGCGCTTTGTCATGCTTTCGGGCTGTTTGTTTGTTTGCCACCTTTCAACAGGTTTTCTACTCTCTTTTTTTTTGTAGAACTCCTCAGTTTTTGCATGTGTTCTTTTTGTTGTTGTTATTGTTGCAACATTTCAATTGTACTTGCCACACTTTGTTTGAAATTTATACATTTTATTGTCAATTGTTTAATGAATTTCCGTTTTCAAATAATGCTCAGCTCAACTATTTGTTTCTGTTTCTGTTTTTTTCGAAATTATCATCATGTTGGAAATTCTTTTGAACTCTTTGGAAAGATTTACGAGCGGCCCATAGCGCGCTCCAATTCATTTTAATGCGCATTGAAATAGATTTGAATTTTTATTATACAAGCATATCGCTGATATTTTTTTTGTCGCTCGGAATGCCTTTTGGGAAAACATTTATTCGATGGCTCAAAATTTCTATGGCTTAACGCAGACAAATAATTTTAATTTTTAGATAATGCTTAAAAAAAACTATAATAAACTTGAAAATTTGTCAGCAGAAACAAATAGCTAAGAACTCGGTCTGAAGACAAGCTGATTATATTATAGTTCCATCTTTTTTAAAGACAACCCGAAATCAGCTCAATTTTTTAATTGTAATTGACATTCTTCTGCTACTTCGATTAAAAGTATCTTCAGTTTATTTTTTTAAGTTTTAAAACTTTGAAATTGTTTTAAAAGTATCTTCATTTTATTCTACAAAAGATATGAAAAGTATCTTTACTTTAGTTAAGAACAATTGTAGCAAAGATACAGTATCTTTGAAGCCGTTTTTAAAATATCTAAAACAAGCAAGCATACTATTCGTTTACCTTTAAACAATTTATTTAGTGTCAAAAATATATTAATGGAATAAAAAGTATCTTTAGAGCAGTTTTTTTAAAAGTATCTTCAAGTTATTCTACAAACTATATGAAATTTAATATAATATTTGTAACATAAAAAGTATCTTTACTTTACTGGTAGCATAGTTTATAGATACAGTATCTTTAACGCCACTTCTTAAGTATCTTGAAGTAGCAAACACATCTTTCTTTTACCTTAAAACTTTTATATCAAATAATTGTTTGTTAATGATATAAAAAGTATCTTTAGAGAAGTTTTTGTGCTGTATTCTGCCTTTTAAATGCAATTTTTGTGTTTCTTTAACAAAAAAAAGTATCTTCCGTTTATTTTTAAGGTTTTAAAACTTTGAAATTGTTTTGAATGGGTCTTCAATTTATTTTACAAACGATATGAAAAGTATCTTTACTTTAGTTTAGTGCCAATGTTGCATAGATACAATATCTTTGAAGCAGTTTTTAAAATATCTTGAACTAGCAAGCATATTTTTCTTTTACCTCAAAAGTTTTCTTTTACAAGTACTAAAAATTTGTATCTTATTTGTATAAAAAGTATCTTTAGATACGTTTTTATGCCGTATCCTAATAATTTTGTAAATTTTTGCTTCAAACAATATAAAGTTATAATAGAAGTATCTATAAACTAGCTTCAAACAATATAAAGTTATAGTAGAAGTATCTATAAAGCAGTTTTTAAAACATTTTTAAGTACTTCTGCTGTAAATTTTTTCTTTGTAGATAATGTTCTAAAAAGTATCTTTTAACAGCTCTTCTGCATTCAGATTTTCTTCTTTCTAAAAACTAACAAACTATACTTGTTTTATAAAAAGTATCTCTAGAGCAATTTTTAAAATATCTTTAAGTACTTCTTCTATAAATTTTTTCTTAATAGCTAATGTTCCAAAAAAAAGTATCTTTAGCTTATTTTTTAACAACTCTTCTGCATTCAGATTTTTTTCTTCTAAAAACTAACAAATTATATAAAGTATCTCTAAAGCAGTTTTTAAGATATCTAAAAGCAGCGCTTCTGCACATTTTTTCTTCAAGCAATTCTAAATTGATTCGCCCTAAAGAAAAAGTATCTTTAGCTTATTTTCTTAACAAGTCTACTTGTCTTATACTTTTATACTAAAAGAAATAGAATTTTTACTTGTGGTAGCAAAATTATTTGTAGATCAGCCAAAAATATCTTTAAGATACATTTTTTTCAAGCAAAAGTTGGGAACAGAATTGTATTTATTTAAAAAAGTATGTTTAGCACATTTGGTTGCAGTTCATTGAAATATAAAATTTATTTTTCTACAAGTAATAAAAAATTTAGTGAGTTATGATATAAAAAGTATCTTAAGAGCAGTTTTCGAAATATCTTCTAGTTTTAGTCAGCTTATGCCACTATCTTTTGTATATTTTACTCTACAAACACTTCGAAACGGACATTGTACCATAGAAAATGTATCTTAAGCTTATTTTTTTAAACAAATCTTCTACACAAGAAGAAGCAATTCTTCTTCTTCTACTACTACTTCTTCTTTCTTTTTTTTCACAACTTTTTTAGAAAATGATATGAAATTGAAATATACTTGTGATTAAAAGTATTTTTTGTAGCGCAGTTATTAATATATCCTAAAGATATATTATACATTTTTTTTTCAAACAATATAAAGTGGGTAGATATAGTTAGTAGTATCTGTTGAAAAAGTATCTTTAGCATAGTATATGAAATATATTAAATTTTGCTAAAAAAAAAAATGTATCTTTTCTGCTTTTCTATAAGCAATACGAAATATATCGAGTTATGGAACAAAAAGTATCTAAGAGGCGATTTCTAAATATCTTTAAGCTTAAAGCCGCTAAACCTTCTAACTTTGGTACATTTTTTAATTGATATTCTATTTCTAATATAAAAAGTATCTAAAGCTTTTTTTGTATCTTCAGGGCAATGTTTTATTTTCATGTAGGAAACACCTTATCTACACCTATCTAGCAATTTTTCACAAATAACTTGTAATACAAAAAGTATCTTAAGATTAGTTTATGGTACAAATAGTTTCTTAGAGACGACTTCCAATTATCTTCAAGCTTAAAACAGCTAAATCTTCTATTTTTAGTAAATTTTTTAATTACTATTGTAATTCTTACATAAAAAGTATCTAAAGCTTGTTTTGTATCTTCAGGGAAATGTTTAATTTTCAAGTAGGAAACATTTTATCTACAGCTATTCCTCTCCATTTTTTACAAACAACTTGTAGTACAAAAAGTATCTTAAGGTTGGTTTTTGGTACAAAAAGTATCTTAATGGCGATTTTCAAATATCTTCGAGCTTAAGGCAGCTAAATCTTCTAAAGATAGTTAATTTTTTAATTAATATTCTACTGCTAATATAAAAAGTATCTAAAGTCTTTTTTTTGTATCTTTAATGCAGTGTTTTATTTTCAAGTACGAAACATCTTACTTACACATATTTCTCGCAATTTTTCACTTACAACTTGCAGTACAAAAAGTATCTTTAGTTTGGTTTAAAATCTTTAAAATTGCAACAAAAGTAACTCTAAAGTAATTTTCAAATTATCTTCAAGCACAAACTGACTTTTTTTAAATTATAAAAAGTATCTGCAACTTATTTTTAGGCACTAACTTATGCTACTATCTTTGTATACGTTCTTTTTTTTAAACAATGCAAAATTGAAATACTACTTGCAGTACAAAAAGTATCTTTAGTTTATTTTAGTATATATAAAGCAGCTTTTTAAATACTTTTAACTACGAAGCGTCTCACTTTTCCTTTCCTCGCCTTTTTTTCACAAAGCCAATTGTACTACAAAAAGCAGCTTTTACTTGTTTAAATAACTTTTCACTTTTTACAATTTAGTTGCAGCAAGAAAAGTATCTTTGGTGCCATTTTCAAATGAACTATCAGAACGTAGCGCCTTTTTTAATTTCTGTCATTTTTTAAAGCATAAAAAGTATCTTCAACCCATTTTTGGGCAGCAACTCATGCTACATTTTTCCCAAACAATGCAAAATTTAAATACTCTTGCAGTACAAAAAGTATCTTTAACTTATTTAAGTATCTTTTCTATTCTTCGCCATTTTTTCACAAGTCAATTGTAGCGCAAAAAGCAGCTTTTACTTGTTTAAATAACTTTTCAATTTTTATAATTTACTTGCAGCAAGAAAAGTATCTTTAGTGTCATTTTCAAATGAACTTCAAGCACGTAGCGCCTTTTTCTATTTTCTGTCATTTTTTAAAGCATAAAAAGTATCTTTAACCTACTTCTTGACAGCAACTTATGCTAGAAGCTTTTTACAGGTTATTTTTTTCAACAATGCAAAATTGAAATACTCTTGCAGCACAAAAAGTATCTTTAGACTACTCGAAGCACAAAAGTATCTTTAACTTACTTTAGTGCAACACTTTTGCTTTTGAAGTTTTTGATACTGCAGTCTTTTTTGTGCCAAAAGCACTACAAAATTGATAAACAAGTTCTAGCACAAAAAAAAAAAGTATCTTTAGCCTATTTTAGAGCAGTTTTGCAAATTATGCATCTTGAAGTAACAAGCATCTTGCAGAACTACCTTTGCACATTTATTTTTTTGCTTTTACGAGCAATACAAAATTGATATACTACTTGTATATAACATCAAAGTTAGCAATGGACGCAGCAGCAGCAGCTGAGCTTAAGTTTTTGCATGGGATTTTGGCATAAGTATCTATAACTTTGCAAAGTATCTAACAACAGTATCTGCTGTACCTGCAGAGCACTCAAGAAAAAAAAAGATACATATATATATATAGAAAGTTGCCTAGCATATTTTGTTTAGTATATTTTTGTGTTATTTTGGGTTTGTTTTTTTGCAGCCTGTGTGAAGGAGGAGCCCAACGCAAAATCAACAACAATAACGAGCTGGAGCTGAAGCTGAAGCTGGCCGAAGCAACGAAAAATCAGTCGAGTGTTTTGTAGCTACAAGGAACAGATGTGCTGATTCACAGAGTACGAGAGAGGGATGCCAACAACAACAACAAGAAGAGGCAGCAGGCAGGCAGGCAGGCATAGCTGAGTGAGGTGTGAAATGAAAAACTCTGGAGCGGCAGACGGGGTGGAAAATAAACGATGTTGTCTATGACAAGGCATGACGGTAATGACGATGAAGCTAAAAGACGAGTGCGCCCAGAGGATGAGAGTATGAGCGGATGACCAAGTGGCCAGGCCGTTGGCCGTCTTAAATATTTCGTTTTAGCCGCGTCATTGTCGCGCTGCTGCTTCTTGCCGCCGCTGCCACTTCAACTACGTCTTGTTGTTGTTGTTTTTGCACCTCAGTTTTTGTTTTTGGAATTCTTCAATTCAAGGTTTCGTTTTGGGCCCTTCACACCTTTGGGCTAGCTCGTCCATCACTTGTACCAAATGAAAAAAAAAAACCGGACCCAACTAAGCTGTGCCAAACTCTGCCTTGGCCTGCTGCTGCTGCTATCAATGGCGAAACCTTTTTTTTTGTATCTTTTGGCTCTTTTTTCAATCTTCGTGCTTGGGTTTGTTATTTTTGCTGGCACACACACACACGCAGCTTGCTTGCCGCCTGTCTACACTTGCGCTTCAACCATGCAACAGCAGCAGCAACAGCAGCATCAGGATGACAGCCAGTGTATCTTTAGCTATAGCACATGTATCTGTAGCTAGTAGAGCTCTACGGCTGGGCTCTATGTCTGCCTGACTGGCATCATAAATCATCTCAAGTGGCTGCCGCTGCTGCATACCCCGCCCGTCGTCAACCATTTCACATCTTCTTGCAGCTAAATCCTGCTATTTTGGTTTTGTATCTATAACTATGTACAATTTGCAAGTGTATCTCATAGATACACACGCAGCGCGCTTGCTGCTTAAGCTGCTGCTGCTGCTGCTGCTTGCCTGCTGCCTGCCTGTCAGTCAACGTTGCTGCCAGCGCTGCCAACACCTCAAACATACAACAACTACTTGCCACAAGCGGCAAATGCCACTTTGACATTTTTGTTGCACTAATTTGCGCACTTCAGCATTATTGTAGTTGCACAGTTGCACTTATGTACATATATACCATGTACTTAACTATGTACCAAAGCTATGCCGCCGCAACACCGCTGCCGCTCCTCTCTCCTCTCAGAAACAGCTGTGTCTGCCAAGTACCTGGCATTTTTGTAATTTTTGAGCCGTAAAAATTGTAACAGGTAGCCGTGCCAAGCCAGCGCATTCATAAGATACATTTTCAGTTGTTGTAAAAGAATCTACTCCCTCTACTGCCTCTCTTTGCTCTCTGCTTTATCATGTTCCTTTTTTGGTTTTTTTTCGCCGGCGTTAAACTGACAACAGCTGGACGACGTTGTTGTCGTCGTTGTCGACGATTTCATCAATGTCGTCAGCTGTGCAGCTTTGATTTCTGCATTTTAAAGATACTCCTTGTCGACTTCGTCGTCGTCGTCATCGTCACCGTCGTCGTCGTCATTCTATGGCGAATGTTTTGAGAACTTGCAACAGCTGTAACATTGCTAAGGCTTGTAAGTGTTGAAACATTACATATTAAAACTTCACAAAAAAAATAAAAATTGCTGCATTTAGCTGCTGAAAATGGTCTAGACTGCTATTTTGAGTTAAGCGGTTTGGGCATTATGCTAATACGCTTGAACCTTTTGCTTTAAAATTGCCTTAAGATACTGTATCTTTAAGTTAATGTAGCTATGAGATGCCAATATTTGCTGGGGCGAGACTTTTGAGGCGACTTTTAAAGCAAATATGTGCAAAGATGTAGAGAAGTATCTACGAAAACCGGCTCAAAACTGTTAGAAGATATTTTGTATCTTTAATTAAAAACTTGTATCTTATTTTATTAAAATCTGTATCTCATGTGAAAAATTTGGCTTATCGAAGGTAAGGAAGGTTTATTAGTAAGCTGCTAAAATTTTAAATTTGTTCAACAATAAATGGACAATAATTTTTGCCTTCATCTAGAATCTTAAGGTGAAGCCTTTGTACATTTTTAGTACTTAACAGTAGAAAAACATTTTAAAGAATTTCAAGAAAATTAATATAACTGACTGCCAAAAGTTTTGGACTTTCTTCAGCTGGATTGGGCCCTTCACTTACAACTAGTAATATCAAAAGTATCTTCAGCTTGGTTTATGGTACAAAAAGTATCTTAAAGGCGATTTCCAAATATCTTCAAGATTAAAGCAGCTAAATCTTCTATCTTTAGAATATTTTTAAATTAATATTGTACTTCTTATATGAAAAGTATCTAAAGCATTTTTTGTATCTTTAATGCAGTGTTTTATTCTCATGTAGGAAACATCTTATCTACACACAATCCTCGCCATTTTTCACAAACAACTTGTAGTACAAAAAGTATCTTTAGCTTGGTTTATAGTACAAAAAGTATTTTAAGGTTGGTTTTTGGTACAAAAAGTATCTTAAAGGCGATTTCCAAATATATTCAAGCAAAAGGCAGCTACATCTTATATTTTTAGTACATTTTTTAATTAATATTGTACTTCTTATATAAAAAGTATCTAAAGCTTTTTTTTGTATCTTCAGGGCAATATTTTATTGTCATTTAGGAAACATTTTATTAACAGCTATTTCTCGCCATTTTTTACAAACAACTTGTAGTATAAAAGATATCTTAAGGCTGGTTTTTGGTACAAAAAGTATCTTAAGGTTGGTTTTTGGTACAAAGAGTATCGTAAGGTAGGTTTATGGTACTAAAAGTATCTTAGAAACGATTTCCAAATATCTTCAAGCAAAAGGCAGCTAAATCTTCTATTTTTAGTACATTTTTTTATCGAAATTGTACTTCTAATATAAAAAGTATCTAAAGCTTTTTTTTGAATCTTTAATGCAACGTTTTATTTTCATGTAGGCAACATCGTACTTACATTTATTTCAAGCCATTTTTCATGAACAATTTGTAGTAAAAAAAGTATTTTTAGCTTGGTTTAAAATCTTTAAAACTGCAATAAAAGTAGCTCGAAAGCAATTTTCAAAATAACTTCAAGCACAAACTGAATTTTAAATTATAAAAAGTATCTGTAACTTGCTTTTGGGCACTAACTTATGCTACTAGCTTTGTACACATTTTTC
Organism: Chymomyza amoena; assembly: GCA_037043745.1. Taxonomy (NCBI): domain Eukaryota; kingdom Metazoa; phylum Arthropoda; class Insecta; order Diptera; family Drosophilidae; genus Chymomyza; species Chymomyza amoena. The sequence goes on along the minus strand of JBAMAX010001460.1, from coordinate 60,105 downwards.
AACAATGCAAAATTGAAATATTCTTGCAGTACAAAAAGTATCTTTTGCTCATTTTAGTATATTTAAAGCAGCTTTTTAAATATTTTCAGCTACGAAGCGTCTTACTTTTCTATTCTTCGCCATTTTTTCACAAGCTAATTGTAGTACAAAAAGCAGCTTGTTTAAATAACTTTGAAATTTATATAATTTACAAAAGTATCTTTACTGCCATTTTCAAATGAACTATCAGAACGTAGCGCCTTTTTTATTTTCTGTAATTTTTTAAAGTATAATAAGTATCTTTAACCCATTTTTGGGTAGCAACTCATGTTACATTTTTCCCAAACAATGCAAAATTTAAATACTCTTGCAGTACAAAAAGTATCTTTAACTTATTTAAGTATCTTTTCTATTCTTCGCCATTTTTTCACAAGTCAATTGTAGCGCAAAAAGCAGCTTTTACTTGTTTAAATAACTTTTCAATTTTTATAATTTACTTGCAGCAAGAAAAGTATCTTTAGTGTCATTTTCAAATGAACTTCAAGCACGTAGCGCCTTTTTCTATTTTCTGTCATTTTTTAAAGCATAAAAAGTATCTTTAACCTACTTCTGGGCAGCACCTTATGCTAGAAGCTTTTTACAGGTTATTTTTTTCAACAATGCAGAATTGAAATACTCTTGGTGTACAAAAAGTATCTTTAGACTACTCGAAGTAAAAAAGTATCTTTAACTTATTTTAGTGCAACTCTTTTGCTTTTGAAGTTTTCAATACTGCAGTCTTTTTTGTGCCAAAAGCACTACAAAATTGATAATCAAGTTCTGGCACACAAAAAAGTATCTTTAGCCTATTTTAGAGCAGTTTTCATTAAAGTAAAGTTCAACTCTATTCAACTTAAAATTTGATAAGGATTGTATCGACTATTTTCTCTATGGAATATTTTTTATTTTGGAGGCATCAACACTCTTAAGTAAAGAAACTTGTATCTATGTAAAAAGTATCTTTAAAGTATCTTGTATCTAAAACTGCCTAGGAAAAAAGTGTCTTTCGAGAGGTTGCTTTTTGTTTCTGCTACTTCTTAAAAGCATATCTGCAAATCAAAGAAACTTTCGAGCAAAATTAAGATCTCCAAGCGTTTTTAAATGTACCACAATAGTTTTTTTAATCTTTGGAAGATTAAAGAAGCTTTTAAACTAAAAGAAATGAGGCGGAAATTTATATTCTAGCTTTACAACTTTTCAAAATAAGAACATTACTTTTTTTTTAATAATTACCTAAATAAGAAAATATTTAAGCGCTCTAAATGTAACCCAAATAGGTAATTTTGGTACTACTTAGTATTATATTAGCTTTCTAATTACTTTTCAAGGTAATAAATTTGGGTGCCAGTCCCCAAACAACTCCCCTGACAGTAGCCATCATAAAAATATAATTTCCGAAAGCTTCATTTAAAAAAAGATCTTAAGTCGGCGCTTAATTTAAACAGCCAAATTGCAAAGATTTGTTAGTTAAACGCTTAACGAGTTGCGGCTTCAATTTGTGGAGGTTTCTTTTCGTTTTATTTCTGATTATTTATTATTCTTATTATTATTATATCTTTTTTTTTGCATATTTTTCAATAAAAATATACAACGATATTAGAGGCGTTGAAGGGAAACATTTTTTTGCCGCCATGTGTTGTCCAGAGATTGTTTTTGGTTCGGTTTGGTTTGGTTTGTAGGTGCAGACAAGGCCATAAACAATGCCGACGGCAATCAACGTCGACTCAATGGCACAAAAGTGGATAGATGGATAGATTTATGTCTTTATAGCAGTGCTATCTATAATGCTGTATCTTTAGCAAACTCTTGGCTGGTACCTCTCAGATGATGATTTATGTTAAACAAATAGTCAGACGATCAAGTGTAATGAGTTTCAACTCATTGCCATAAAGCGTAATCAATTCTTAAAAGTACTCCCGATGAAGATATTATATCTAAATGAAATAACTTAATTGCTAAATATTGCTGTTTAAGAAACTACACGTTTTTATCATAAAAAAAAATGTTTAGAGAGATTTCGATTTTTTTCTGTGATTTATTAAAGATTTCCCTGCATGAAAAATATATTTCGCGTCTAACTCATTAATTTATGTTGTTTATTTAAACCGTCGGCAAAAGTAAATCTTTGAAATTGATGGCCATTTTGCAAAACATTCTTTTAAATTATAGAAATTTATTTTTTATTTCAGCTTTAAATTCAACAAGGTACATATAAGAAAAATTCTCTAAAGTATTTTTTTAAAATTGCTCTATACCGAAATTTTTAATCTTCCAGCAAAATAATTTTTCATTAATAAACAGAACAAACGCAAAACACATTTTCGGGTTGGCGCGTACCGAAAATCCCATCTAGAAATTTTGTAGCTCATTTGCTGATTACTAAATCGTATCGTAATATCTTTAAGGAATATTTGTGGAATACTCCTTAACAACACTTTACCGCACTTGTCAAAAGAACTTAAATTTATAAAAAACAATATCTATCTGGAGATTTCTAGGACAATTTCTGGTTACAAAAATGGATTATAAACGAATTTTAAGATGAGTTATTTAACGAATTCCAACTAATAATCGTATCTTAAAATTTTGACTAAAACATCATTGAAAAATATTTGTGGAATACTTCTTAAAATCACTTTACCGCACTTTTCAGAAGAATACAAATTGATTAAAAAAAAATACCTAACTTGAAATTTCCTGCACATTTCCCAGTCATTAGATGAGAACCAAAAACTGTTACAAAAAATGCAATAGTAGATATTTAACGAATTCAAAATCATTTGCAAATCGTTAATTCGGCAGAAATACTTTAACGAGCTTTCCATCTAGAGATTTCCAGCACATTTTCCATTTACCAGCAGATTACTAAAAATTGCTTATAAACGAAAATCCAGATTAGTTTTTTAATGAATCCTTAATCAAAATCGTATCTTTCAATTTGACAGATCTTCGTAAAGCCTTTACCGAGAAACACATTTTCAAGTGTACCAAAAATTCCATCTGAAGATTTCCCTCACATTTTTAATTTATCTGCGTATTACTAAAAATCGTTTTTAAACGAATTTCACGATTAGTAATTTTAACGAATTCAAGCTCAGAATCGTTTTCTAAAATTTGGCTGAAATGTCTTTGAGAAATATTTGTCGAATACTTTTTCAAAACACTTTACAGCAGAATTTGAATTTATAAAAATCTATCTAGAAATTCTCGCAGACTTTTAAGTCATAAAATGAGTAACAAAAATCTGCTCGAAACGATTTAAAGATTAGTTACTAAACGAATTCTAACTCACAAGCAAATCGCAAATTTGGCAGAAATAACTAAGAATATTCCTTATCAACACTTCAACGCGCTTTTTGGAAGAATTTATAAAAATAAAAAGTCCCATCTAGAGATTCCCAGCACATTTTTAATTTATCATCATCGCTTATAAATAAAGTTCAACTCAGCATTCTATCATAAAATTTGGCTTCAAATATCTTTGGGGAATATTTGTGGAATACTCCTTGAAAACTTTTTACCATAGAATTATATATAAAAAATACCTATCTAAAAATTTCCTACACATTTTCAAGTTATAAAATGAGTACCAAAAATCTCCTCAAAAAGAATTTCAAGATTGGATACTTAACGAATTCCAACTCATGGCAGAAATAACTTTGTCGTACTCCTTATAAACACTTTATTAACGCACTTTTTGTAGAATTAGAATTAATTAAAATACAAAATACCATCTTGAGATTTCCAGCACCAAAAATCTCTTATAAACGAATTTTTAGATTACATATTTATCGATTTCCAACTCATTTGAAAATCCAAAATACGGCGGAAAAATTCGAGGAGTACCTCTTATAAACACTTCAAACGCACATTTTAAAAGAATTTAAGAAGAAATCCCATTTTGAGATTTCTAGCACATTTTAATTTGATAAGTAACAAAAATCTCTTATAAACAAATTTCTAGATGAAATATTTAAAGAATTCCAACTCATTAGGAAATAATGAATACGGCAAAAATATATTTGGGGAAACATTCGTGGAGTACTTCTTATAAAAACTTGAACGCGCTTATTTTAGAATTGGAATTCATAAAACTAAAAAATTCCATCTAAGAATTTCCAGCACAGTTTTAAATAGATGAGCACCAAAAAACTCTTAAAAATAATTTTGAATCTTAGGTATTTAACTATTTCCAACTTATACGCAAATCATAAATTTGACGGTAATATATTTTTGGCACACATTCTAGGCATATTTCTTATAAACCCTTAACGCACTTTTTAGAAGACTTTTAAGTGACAAATAAAAAAACCATCTAGAAATTTCCGTCAAAGCTGCAAAATCTTATAAAAATTCTTGTTTAAGCTAAATCTTTAGTATTTCACTAAATTCTTTATATCATATAATTATATTCAGAAAGTGAAACGCAATTTTTTTTTCAGTGAAAAGTTACAACGCACGGAAAGAATGTTTCTTTCTCACAATCTTATGCGAGAATTCTTGAAAAATATCTCACTTCAAAGCTAAATATCAATCCATTAATCTTTTGGCTCGTGTTTTCAATTCAATTGAATTATACCTAATTATTTTTAGATCTGCTTAATTTGTAACACTCGAGGAAATAATTTTTCTTAAATTCGCACAAGAACAATTTTATTCTAAATATCTTTAAAAAAATATCTCACTTCCAAGCTACTTTTATAAATTCCTAGCAATTTCTCCCTTTTCTTTAGCTTTGGTTTTCAATTCAATTGAACCAATTCATATGAATCCTTATCATTTTTGGAATATGTAACACTCTCGGGAAAAAATTCTCTTACTTACTCTCGGGAAAAAATTCTCTTACTTACTCTCCTGGTAATATTCTTCAAAGAACTACGAGTTTATCTGAAATATCTAGAAAAAATATCTCACTTCCAAGCTACTTTTATAAATTCCTAGCAATTTCTTCCTTTCCTTTAGCTTTTATTTTCAATTCAATTGAACCAATTCATATGAATCCTTATCATTTTTGGAATATGTAACACTCTCGGGAAAAAATTCTCTTACTTACTCTCCTGTTAATATTCTTCAAACAACTACGAGTTTATCTGAAATATCTAGAAAAAATATCTCACTTCAAAGCTACTCTTATAAATTTCTAGCAATCCTATTCTCAATTCAACTAAATTACATTTATCTTATTTTAGATCTACTAAATTTGTAACACTCTCGAAAATAATATTTCCAACTCACTCCCTTGGTACAACGACAATTTTATGCCAAATATCTGAAAAAATATCTCACTTTAAAGCTACTCTTGTAAACTTCTAGCAATACTTTACTCCTCCAGCTCGTATTTTCAAAACAATTGAATCCCACGGCATATCCTTATCTTTTTGTTAGATCCAATAAATTTGTAACATTCTCGGAAAACACTTTTAATACTAACTCTCTTGTGACTATTACTGACACAATGACAATTTTATTCCAAATATCTGAAAAAATATCTCACTTCAAATCTTCTTAGCAATCCATTAATCCTTTAGCCCGTATTTTTAATTCACTTAAATCACACGATACAATCTTATCTTTTTTTTAGATCCACTAACTTTGTAACATTCTCGGTAATAATTTTTTTTACCAACTCTCTTGTGGCTATTACGAACACCACTCACTATTAATCCAAATATTTCACTTCAAAGCTGCTCTTACAGATTTCTAATTTCTAATTCCAATTTCATTTCAATTAAATACTATATCATTATCTTTTTTAGAACTGTTAACTTTGCAAAACTCGGAAATAATTTTTCCTACCCACTCTCATTCCCTATTACTGGCATAACAACTATTTTATTCAAAGTATTTTAAAAAATATCTCACTTCAAAGCTTCTATTTTAGATTTCTAATCACACGCTACATCCTTATCTTTTTTTAATATCTGCTATTCATCTAAATTCTTAGCAATCCATTAATCCTTTAGCGCGTATTTTTAATTCACTTAAAGCACACGGCACATTCTTACCTTTTTTTAGAACCTCCAACTTTGTAACATTTCCGGAAATCACTTTTCCTACTAACTCTCTTGTGACTATTACTGACACAACTCACTATTAATCCTTTAACTCGTATTTCTAATTCAATTATCTTATCTTTTTTTTTAGAACCTCCAACTTTGTCACATTCTCGGAAATAATTTTTCATTCTAAGCCTCTTGTAACTATTACTGTCACTTTTAATCGAAATATCTCACTTCAAAGCTGTTCTTACAAATTTCTAATACTTTCTAATTCTAATTTCAATTCAAATAAATAATATTATATCATCTTTTTTTAGAACTAAAAGATTTGTAGCACTTATCTCTCTAACTTTGTCACATTCTCGGTAATAATTTTTCCCACTTACACTCCTACTCACTATTAATCCAAATATCTCACTTCAAAGCTGCTCCTACAGATTTTTCTGTAATACTCTCTTATTAAATAATATCTTATCTTTTTTTAGAACTAAAAGATTTCTGGCACTCTAAGCAGCTTATCAAGATGTTCCAGAAATAACTTGATTATCAATTCCCTGCGCTAAAATTATTCAACTTTGATTTCGCTTAGACTTTTCTAAGGATATGCAATTAATATTCCTACAAGTCCTACCAAGTCTACCTTGTCAATTCACTAAAATTACACGATTTCTAAAATGCTTTCCACTCTACAAAATTATTTACTTAACTTAAATTTTCACACACACTGAATTTTCTGGTCTAGTTTTTCCTTTTTTTGTTTTTGGTTTTTCTTATATCCTAACGTGAAATTTTTGCGAAGGTTAGATTTAAGGACAAGCGTAAAACGTAAAACGAGCACAAAAGATAGAAAGATAGTTTTTCTTTGGGTATTGTTTTTGGCCTGCTTATAAGAGTCGTTTGTAGAGCCCAAAAAGGAAGAAAATAGTAAAGAAAATGTTCATAGTATGACCTACATTTGTTGTTGGGGCAAGTTGTTATTTGCCGCTGTTGCAAGTAGCTGCTGCTGCAGTTGTTGTAGATGTTTCCTTGCTGACGGTTTTTGTTGTTGCTTGCACTTGTAGTAGCAGTCAAAAAAAAAAAAGTATCCAAAAGGCAGAAGGTATCTTTTGGGTTCTTCTTGCGGCGCGGCGGCGGCTTGTGGGCGTTGAGGCGGGGCGAGCGTTGCAACGCCACCGTACACCGTCCCTACACAATCACACACACTCAAACACGACTTGGTGTTGTTGTTGCTGCTGTTGTTGTTGTTGTTATGCCAAAATAATTTCTTACACTTGCAACAACTTCTTCAACGTTTGCAAGTCAACTTTATGCGGCTGTGTGTGTGTTGGTGTTTGTTGCACTTAAATACACTCGAAAAAAAAATTGTAAAAAAAATTATTGACTGATGATAATTTTTGTAAATTTCTTCTTTCTTTTTTTTTTGTTGGTTGAACTTGATGATAAACGCGCTTTTGTTGTTATGGTTGTAACTTTGTTGCAAATGTTGCGCTGCGACTGCGCTGCTCACAGTAAACGGAAGGAAACGCGCACACGGCACAAACGACGACGGCAGCGACGAGAACGACGACACCGACGCAAGTAAACGACGCACGCAGCAACGCAGAGTCAACGTGTCTAAACGTTTCAACGTATCGAACAGAACTAAACGCAGCGCTTGCCGCTGAATGAACACAAGGGTGCTCTGCTGTTAGCTGCTGCTAGCAGCGCTGCCTGCTGCACAAAGAGAGCATAAGCGCAGGCGCTAAAGAGAGCGCTAGCGCATTTTACATTACTTGCGGGTGGCTGTAAGCACATTGTTATTGTTGCTGTTGCTGTTAGATGCTGCGCGCTGTTAAGAGCAAGCGCGTGAGTGAGCGAACGCGCGCTGTTAGCGGGCAGTTTGAAACTGATATACAGCAGCATCCCAAAGCGCGCTCTTGTTGCATGCAAACGAATTTTTGCAAGTTGTATTTTGTTGTTTGCTGCTAACTGTGGCATGCCACACAAACTTGTCAAACTGGTTTCTCACTAACACTAAGACCAACACACACCCACACACGTCACGTCACAGCTGTCAACTGTTATACGCTTAACAGCAGTCCTTGTGAGAGCGCGCGGCGCGCTCTGTTAAAAACTGCCACAGGTTTCTGTGTGTTGTTGTCTAACAGCTGTTTATGTTTACTGCGTCGTAGTTGGCAAATCTTGTCTAACAGTTGCGTATAACAGTTGGCGAGACTGTTTAGAGAATGTTAAGAAAACAAACAAATTCGGGGGAATTGGAATCGGATCTCTTTTGCTGATAATACCCAAACAAGAAGGAATTGGAATCGGATCTCTTTTGCTGATAATACCCAAAATAAAATTAATATAAGTTAGGAAAGAAAATTTTTCAAAAATCAATTTTATGTACAGATTTTTGAGCTTAATCTTGAGTTGGTTGAGTTTTAAAAATGCTCTATAAGGAAACTTTTAATCTGAGGAACTTTTTATAGTACTTGCTAGGCAAAAAAACAACAAAAAGATAAAACCGAATTGGAATGAAATATTTTAGAAGTTGTTAAATAAAAATAATTTTACCAAAAAATCGTTTCGATTATAATGACAAGACAATTTTGAGAAAAAAATCCGAACTAGAGTTAAATATTTTAGAAGTTGGTAAATAAAAATATTTTTACCAAAAAACCGTTTCGATTATAAAAAGAATATAATTTAGAGATAAAACTGAACTAGAGTAAAATATCTTAGAAGTTGATGGAAAAAAATATTTTTACCAAAAAACCATTTCGATTATAATGAAAAGAAAATTTTGAGGAAAAAACCGAACTTGATTAAAATAAATTTGAAAGTTGATGTGAAAAAAATATTTTTACCAAAAAATACGTCTCGTTCAAAATGAGTAGAAAATTTTGCGATTTTTATTAAAAATAAATGATAAATTTAAATCAAAAGTGTTTAGAGATTTTTGACCATAAAGAAAATGAAAATGGTGTCTTCAAAATACCAAGAGTCGAAAATAATATTACAGTGTAAAAATCTGAGTTTTTAAACATTTTAAGGATTGACCATCCGAAAGGGATTGATTTTTAAGAGAGTTTAATTTCTTTATATATGCGATGTATGTGAGTTATCATTTTGTAAAAGTCAGAAACTTTCTGGCTTGGTCCTAACTATTGACAAAATTAGGTATATCTTCAAAATTGTTTCGAAAGCTTAATTTGTAGTAAAATGAATCATAAGAATAAAAAAAAAATGTATTATTTTTTTACATATTATTAGTGTATAAAAAATCGTTTCTTTGTACGAAGAAAAATTGTAATATTCAGGCCTGTTCTAGATTTCGACTCGTTTTGAAAAGTCGTAACGAGTGCATTCCCACAAATGGTGTACTAGATTTCGACTGAGTTCGAATCGACTTCGAATCGTTTGCCAAATCTTGTCGGAATCGAAATCTAGAACACCTTTCATTTCGATTCCGACAGTTTTTGTCGAGATCTAGAATATGCCTGATTATTTTTTTACCTAATATTAGTTTTTTTGTACGAAAAAAAATTTTATTTTTTTTTACCTATTATTAGTTTTTTAAAATTGTTAAGGACAGTTTCCGGCAGCTTATTTAGCTAGATGCTTCGAAAAAGAATCATAGAAAAGTTTCTGGCTAAATTCAGTATATTTATGGATAAGGGAAAACCTTACACATAGATCCGGAAAACTTGGTATATAGCAAAATTTGAGGCTACTGAATATTTTTTCGGAAAACCATTCTTTAAATGAGTTTAGTTTTTAAAAATCGTTGAGGACAGTTTTCGGCAGCTTAATCGGCTAGATGCTTAAAAAAAAGAATCATACAAAAAGTATCTGGCTTAATAGGTCTTACCAGAAAATCGAAGGATTTGGTTAAATGTAAACTCTGAGATTTTAGATTCGCTTGAAATTCATAAAAATTTTATTTTTCGTGAGTTTTGATAAAAATAGCATTAAAAAAAAATCTTCAAATTTAAGATCTTGACTCTGAAATTTTAATTCGCCTGAACTTTGTCAAAATTTCAAAACGAAAAGTTAGCTTACAAGTTTTTCGGGAGTTTTGATAAAAATTCTAAAATTTTCTAAACGTAAAAATTGCTCACATCAGAAGTTTTGATAAAAATAGGTCTTCAGAAAATCAGAATATTTCTACTTTAGAAATTTAGATTTGCCTAAAATTTCTAAAATTTTCTAAACGCAAAAATGGCTTACATGTTTTTCGGGAGTTTTGATAAAAATTAGAAATTCAGGATATCTATAGATAAGAAAATACATTGTACATAGTTCCGGGAAATTTGGTTTATAACAAAATTTTAGACTAATTAGTAAATTAGTATTTTTACGGAAAACTAGAAAAAGTTTTTGGCAAAATTCAGGATATCTTTGAATAAGAAAAAACATTGTACATCGTTCCCGGAACTTTGGTATGTAGGTTAATCTTAGACTAATGAATATTTTTACGGACAACCATTCCTTAACAGAGTTTCAATAATTACACTGGAATTACTTGCTCCCAAATTTCGCTCGAATTATTAGTCCCCAAGACACTGATATCCATTTCGATTGGTTTTCAAGACCTCTCTATTTTTTCTCGATATCCAAACAGATTTTAAAAATTATTCGCTGTTTTTTTGGCGGATTTCAACCAAATTTGAAAATTCATTCGCTTTATATCTAATTAAAGTTAAAAATTTACCAAAGCCAAAAATTACGTCAGATTTCTGGCTTATCTACAATATAATAAAATTATTATTTAAATTTATGTTACATTTATTATATACAAAATCTTCAATATTATAATAATATTATTATAATTTATGTTATATTTATTATATACAAAAATTGTTAGAAGGAGTTCAAAAAAGAGTATTTAAAAATATTCGCTTTAAAAATAATCATTCAACTTTTATTATAAAGATCAATTTTAAAACGAATGTTAATCGAAAACTGACTCCCAAGAAAAGAGAAAAAATTCTATGCCTCTTTTAAAATAATAAAAGTCATAAAACACTTAAATCTAAAAAAAAATCTGTTAAAATCTCTAATCGTTTTAAAATTAATTTCTCAACTAATAACAGCTGAGCTCTTTTACCAGATTCTCACAGATTCCTTTAGGAAAACTAAAATAATTTGTTCTTTTATAAATCTTATGAAGGAATCGTTTTAAAATTAATTTCTCCGCTGAGCTCTTTTACCAGATTCTTACAGATTCCTTTAGGGAAGCTAAAATATTTATTTTTATTATATTTATAGTAAATAATTTTCAAAATTTGGTTCCTTCATAAATCGCTTCTAAAACTCTTTCATTACGAATTGTTTACAAATTCTTGTTTATGACTTACGGGAATGTTTTTTACATAACTAAATGTTTCAATGCGTTAAAATTTCTCTTTAAAGAGCAGATCTGGCTTTCAAGAGAGAGAGCGCTAAACTGCGCGTATAACAGTTAACAGTAAATGGCAAATTTATTGGAAAACTCTTATACAAAGAAATGGTTGCGAACTTGGCTATGTGTATAGCTAAATTTCGGAGACAACTTGTTGATAGGAATCCAGTTGCTCTTGCTATAGAAAGTCCTAAATATAAAGTGAAGGATACTAAGTCACGTGCTATAATAACAATTTACTATAATTATGAATTGTGAGCGTTTTTGACTAGAATTATGTACTGAATAATACTGCATACTATAATTCCATCATTGTAAGTTTTTTAAAGTCATATAATATTATAATATTACGTACAAAAGGTAATTGAAACCTGAACTCTTAAAATATCAATATTATAAATGAAAACCCTTAAATAAATTGAATTGAAATATATACTGAATTTTATTTCTCAAGAAACCGCTTACGAATTTATAAATTTTAATTTTTTTTTATATTTTTCAATAAAACAAATGCTCCGCTAAATTCTAAGCAAAAACTTCGGAAAAACCAAACCTTCGTTTTCTTACTGAGATAGTTACAAGATTCACCTCTCCGTTAAGATTCTTATATAGAATGGCAATGGCTTTTCTAGTGGAAAACCAAAACTGGAAAGGCTAGGGAAAAAACAGTATATTAGAGTAATCCTTCTCACGAAGAAAAGACTTAGAGCAAAGGAACATTTAAATATATGTATAAAAAAAATGAGGTCACGCAGTTGAAGTTTTTGAACCAGGTTCTCCTACTTTTCGCGTTCCTGTTTTCTTCTACTGAAGTTGCCACATCCTGCGGAAACATTGTGTTTGGAGCCAGCAAAAGCCATCGATAAGGAAGACTTTAATGGAATCATCAACTCAGTCGCACTTCCATCATGGGAGGTAACGAGAATACTAAGTCTAGACCGAGGAACGCATGAAGATGTGACAAAAGAGGAAAAGTACTGGATGAATATCTTATTCAGAAGTAAATAAGTAATAAAAGCACAAGCCCATGGAATGCGCTCTGCATCCAGATATCCCAATAGCTTCAAGTGTGCCACCTACCGTCTGGATATTGCAATATATCAAGCTGTTCCGAATCAAATGCAGAACAGTACGAATTCTTAATACGGTCTAGCGAACGACTTGGTTAGAAAGTAAACCCAAATATGGCTGATGGACTCCTCCAACGTGAGCAACGATTTATCACCCAGAATCTGGAGACTTTAAGAAGCACGCTGGAAAACTCAGTCTACTTACAGATGGAGGTAAGCTCTGGTTGAGATGTAGCAGAAGAGGTTGACCGAATCATGGTCAAAATTCGCTCTATGGCAGCTAAAGCCAACCCATAACAGCATTATAAAGAAGGCATCTATCTCCCGAACGATGGCCCTTTGCTCCACTTGGAGTACCAGGACATAAGAAAAAGAAGAAGTTTTCTCCCGAGCTTATTAAGCTACTCCCTAGGAAAAGTTGATTGCAGAGAAAACTCTAGACCACACTGCATGCTGGCCTCAAGAAAAAAAAACTGAAGAGAGATTAACGCGACACTCCAGACACTCTGACAGAACGCGTTCGAGGATTACAAGCCAGAAGCGGTCTTTAGGGCTTAGAAAGTCACTAAAAACCCAAAGAGGTGACTCCAAAGGAGAATCAAGACCATCCTTAATCCTGGAGACAAGGGCACGTAGGAAAGAGCTTGGGAAAAAAAAACCAGACCTTCAGACGTTCAAAAGGAGAACAGAGAATTTAGTTTACAAGTCAAAAGCAGACTACATCCTTCATACATTCCAGACTACGATTCAACCTGGAGACAAGGGCGCGTAGAAGAAGACTGAAATAAAGCTTGGGGAAGCAATCCAGTGAGCGATCGACAGGCGAAAAGGGGGATTTAGTTTACAAACCAGAAGCGGGAAAGGCACTAAAAAGCATAGAGAAGATTCCAGACTAATCTTCATCCTGGAAACAAGGAAGCAAGGAGGAAGCAATCCAGATCGCGCTCATTAGGAGAAAAGGAGCAATTAGTTTACAAGCCAGAAGCGGGCTGCAGCCAAATTCCAGACTACACTCATGTTGGAAAAAGATGACTGAAATAGAGATTGGGGATGCCATCAAGACGCTAAGTCAGATCGCGTTCGATAGGAGTAAACGGGATTTAGTTTACAAGGGAGAAGAAGCCTACCTACATCCTCTGAGAAGTCACTAGAAAACATGCATAGACGATTCCGAAGAAAATTCTATACTACCTACTAAGAATGAAACTAAGCTTAGGGAAGCAATCCAGACGCTCAGACAGATAGCGTTGGATAGGAGATAAAAGGATTTAGTTTACAAGCCAGAAGCTGTCTAGAGCCTCGGAAAAGTCACTAGAAACATAAAATGGTAGCTACTGCACTGGGAAGCCATGATTAGTCATTATTAGTTACAAAAAAAAATGTGTTACTTATGTGTGGCTGTTTTCACTTAAGAAGAGCTCAGATCCTTAGGGAAATATGTTGCATTATGACTTAAAAAAAAACTATATTAGCAGAAATGGAAACCACTACCAATAAAAACTTAATTTTTCACATAGTACCAAGAAATTAAAAAAAAAATATCAGAATTCTGGGAAAAGGTGGAGGAAAGGAAATTCTCAAATAAAATGTTTTCAATTGAAGTAGGGAGGGGTGCAGGAAAGTTAATTCCCTGGCCTAAGTGAGTTGGGACGCCACGTCCCAGATATCATCCGAACTTAACTAAATCTAAAAAAAACTAGAATATATTAGTAGAATTTGATACCATTTGTATAAATAAAAATCTTCATTTTCCACAAAGAACCAAGAAATTCTCAAACAATTTTTTTCAGAACTCCCCACAAAAATCTACCCAATTGAAACCTTTACAAAACTCACTGCTAAAAACTTGTAAATTATTTTATTCCCAAGTTACGCCAGCGAAGACCTAAAAGATAAACCTTATTTGCATATATTTCATATTGTTAACAAATATTCCTTTAATGACAGCCAGACTGAGATCAACTGTCCACTTTATTATTATTATTTCGCAATCGAGCTCGGCTCTTTAGACCCGTTTCAAAACGTAATTTGACACCTCCAACTGTTCCAACTGACAAACCGCAAAAGCCATCAACAACAACAACAGCAACAACAAAAATAACAACAATAACAGTTATGCATGATTTTGGGCAGAATTCTCAGGCTGGAAGAGAGACACAGAGTCAGATCGTAATAGGGTCAATCAACGAGCACAGCGGGACGGCGGCATGCAGCAAACTCTACAGATACCGAGATACCAAGATACCGAGAGATCTTCGATGTCAGTGGCAACATCGATAGTGTTGTCAACGCCAAAGAGCTGCCAAAGGGCCGCTGGCTCACAGCTGCGCAGACGCAAAGCCAAAGCCAAAGACATCGACGACTTAAGAGCTCCAGAGAGGAACAACTATCGGAGCCGGAGGCAGCAGATTAATTGCGTCGTCTTCGACGTCTTTCGTTGGGTTCGAAGTGAAATTTATGAATTCCATATGAGTGATGAGCTGCACTCAAGCGCCGCTCAGCGCCACTTGAGGCTGGGCCGGCCTGGTCACACAAAATATACACACGAGTATAAACTATAACCCAATGGGATGGGTCAGTCTTTTACAAATCAAACATCTATATTGACTTTGGAATTAAGAATGTAATTTTTCGGGAGTCTTAGTAAAAATACGTCTCTTCAAAAGATCGAGAGTTTTTGTTCAACATAGATTGTGGGAATTTAGATTCGCCTGAAATTTCTAAAATTATCTAAACGGAAAAAATTGCTGACAAGCTTTTCGGAAGTTTTGCGGAAAATATATCTCACCACAAAATCGGAAGATTTGGTTAAATATGAACTCTGGGAGTTTAGATTCCCTAGAAATTCGAAAAAACAAATTTTTAAAATACCTAAAATTATATTTCCTATTTCAATTTCTACAAAACTGACCCATGGCAGTGTCTATATGTATTAATACTTATGTCTTTATACACACATATACAAAGGTGCGTGGGTGCCCGCATCTGTAGACATATTTGTTGTTGTTGGTATTTCGAAAATTAATTGTTCCTCAAATTATATTATGATATATGGGGCATCAACACGATGTGTTTCGGTGTGAAATACTTTACTATTGACGCTATAGACACACATCATCAATAATATTAAAACAATTCAGTTAACATTTTAGTTAATACAATTGAACTTGTTTTAATTCGGCCTTAACTTAAGTTCAAAAGTTGTATAGCGAAATATGAATGGAACTTTGTTTTTGGAACTAGTAGTTTACGATTGAGAGCCAGACAGTTTCTATCCTCTTCATCGTTTCTTCTGGAAAGACTACTTGACCTTCATCTAAGAAACACCATTCCTCAACCCCAAATATAAGACTGACAACATGCTTATAAGAAAGACCGCTCCATGGAGACGACCCTATATTCGGTTAATCTCAGAAGTTGCGAAATGACTTCATCCCTATAAAGATCCTACTAGCGGGTTCCTTAGATAGCCTTTAAAAATGTCACACCCAACACCATCACCGACGCGCTAAAGCAATTTGGGATTGAATCTCGGTTAGACAACCTCATTGAGCAGATGTTTAAATGCAGCGTCATGCAAGCCTCTCTACGGACTTACAGTAACAGGGGAACACCTCAAGTGGGTGTTCTCTCCCCTTGGAACATTGTCATAAACGGACTTTTGCACCCTTGCATGGGGGAGGACGCAGCATAACTGCGAACGCCGATGATATAGCAGTTGCTTTTTCGAGCAAATAACCTCAGACCTTTGACATCAGTGAGTCAGCTAGATATCTAGGGTTAATTCTCGACAGCAAACTTGACTGGAATCTTAATACGGAAGATCGGACAAAAAAAGCCACGATCGCTTTACATGCATGCAGAAATGCTATTGGACTTTAATAGAGCATATCCCCGAACATAGTCCACAGGCTTTACATTGCCATTGTAAGACCGATGCATCTATATGGAGTCGCAATTTAGTTTTACTGGACAAGAAAGTTAAGCAAGGTTCAGCGTACCGCAGAATTGACTATAAGCGGGGACTTTGACTTCGACCCCAAGCGAAGCACAACATGCTATTCTAAATCTCCCGGGGAGACAAGGTGGGTAAACAATCAGCCGTTCTACCCGCTCTACACATGAGAGAGGCGAATGATCGCGACTTCGGTTAGTCAAAGATTCTCCCGGGACACCCCCTTATTCCTGAGAGTACAGACTACTGTACCCCTCAGGAGCACTTTATAACCAAATACAAAACCCACATCCCAACCAGGGAGAAGTGGAGTATTGCTGTACCAGGCCTAGCCGGCTTTTGAAAGATCTTCACTGAGCGTACCGCAGAACTGACTATAAGCGGGGACTTTGCTCAACCCCAAGCGAAGCTCTAAATGCTATTATAAATCTCCCGCCTCTGGATAAGACAATCGGCCGATCTATCCGCTCTACGCATGAGAGAAATAAGAGAATAAATGGAATGATCGTGACTTTGGTTAGTCAAAGCCTCACAAGGTAAACCCTCCTATTCCTGAGAGTACGGAGCACTGTACACCTCAGGAACACTTCATAAGCAAACACAAAATCCACGCATGGTTCCAAGCTGGATGACCATGTAGTTGACGGCGTCTACATAAAAGAGCACAACGTCAGAGCAGCCGTCCACCTCCCGAGTCACCGCAGTGTCTTTCAGGCAGAGGTCATTGCAATCAAGAAGGATCTGACGAAACTTACGAGTATGAAATAAGAACATCTTTATCTACTCGGACAGCCAAGAACCCTTGCTTCGAAGACGTCGTGAATGAAGTCAGTTAATAGGTGTGGTTAGATTGTAGAGGGGGAAATCACCCAGAGACCCTGAGGTCCATTGTGTTGCCTAATTAAAAGACGGGTAGGAGAGGAATTGCAGAAAGGGAGAGATTGTGGAGGAGGATTAAAAACCGTAATACATCCCTAATCGCCTAAGTCTTTCATGTTGCAGAACCATTTTGAGGATTCAACGAACGCAGCCAGATTCGCTATGGGTACATACTGCCCAGATCCTCAAAGAATGGTTTACCCAGAAACTGGGTTCATCTTCTAAGAAGCACCGGGCAGTCGCATAGCTGGTGTTGGATACTTTCTGTCTCTTCCTCATCTCCGCAGCTGCGGCAGAAATCGTGATGGAGAACGTGCAACCTCTCAGCCATATTGCCTATGATGCCGTGCCCCGTTACAAGACCTACTACCATCTTAGACCTATTGTTATGGAAGCACAGGAGTTCTGATGTTTGCTTTGGATCAAATCTCGGCCAGAGTGCTCGGAAGTTGCGACAACCGGACACTATGTCGCATTATCTCTCCGCCAGAGCTCTAGCCGTCTCCCTGATTTGCGATAAGACATCCTCTAAGGGTCTTTTATTGTTCGTAGCCGCAAAATTAGCTGCCAGCGCTGAGCCGTTCCTGGCGCAATCGTCCGATTCTTGTAAATGTTTTACTTGCAGTATCTGGATTAAGCAGAGCCAAGGCGAACAGGAAATCAATCATCAAGTCCGGTTGTCACATCTCCCAATATGGTATCGCTGGTCAAGATACAACCCAAAGCAAAGGTGCGAACTTCTCTTACAAAGAACCCCTCAAGATGCTCTGTTTGAAATAATGAGATTAACCAGAATAAATTTAGAATGGAATACCCTGTAATGGTCTTTCTATGTCCGTAACCGCAAGGTTAGCTGCCAGCGCTGAGCCATTCCTGGCGCACTCGTCCGCTGCCTCTTTACCAGGAACACCTGAGTGGCCCGGAACCCAGCAGAAGGTTATTGAATGGTGATGGATACGTTTAAGCGCTAGCTATGCGATGATATAGCTTTAATTGCAGCCTAACTATCGACAAGAATTAAAATGTTCCTTGGACGGAAGTCCAAGTCAGTGAACAACTGTCGGTCGTCTCTAGATAAGTTGGCTGAGCAGTTTTCAATCCACCCCATAAAAGTCTCAGGATAGAGGGATATCGAGGGCAACTGTATTGCGAATGAACTGACTAGACAAGGAACTACCAGCATTCTCCTACAGAGTCTGGGTATACCTCCATGTTAAAAATCTTCAGCATTGACAGCTGCAAGATAGCTCTGAGCCTAGTCTCATCGCTTGACCCACTAAAACCACAAGATAGTTAGCCTAATACTTCATACGATGGCGTAACAGAGTCTACAAGAGCACTGAGGCTCCGCCGCTCTATTGATCCTACTTAACGCATGCCTGCAGTAGCTACAGGGGGTAAAGTGCGAAGGATCAGGTAGCTGATAGACCTTTAGACGCTTGGTTCACACAATGGAAAATCCAAAATATCTGGTCAACCAACATGTTGAGCAAAATACATTCCACTTGTCGCAACTGCCAAAAAGGTAAAGACCAACCCAACTGTGCTGCACTTGATAACCACACTACCAGATGTATATATTAGTCCGGCCCGGAAATATAAAAGGCAACGAGCCCTCATATAATAAATCTTTTTTAGACTCAAGCCTAATTAAGGCAAATCAGCGAAGCTATTAAACAATTGAAAATAATTATACGAAATTGAGATCCATCCAGTGGGGTACCCAAATGCAAATCCCAAAAAACAAAAAAGTCAACTTAATGCGGATTTCTTGCGATGTTTGTTGTTGTTGTTGTAGAAGGCAAAACAATAATTAATAAAGAAATAAATAACGCAGAGACTACACAAAGGTCTCTTTTTGGGTAGAGAGAGAGACCCAACTCAGTTGGATATCGCTGAACGTTGGCGTACGGTTGGGACGGTCCGGTCGGTCAATGAATGATGGACAGACATCGGTAGGTAACTCCTACGTGGGCATGATTGTTATTTTATGTAGTACTTGTGTGTGTCTGTGTGTGTGTATAGGTATGATATGGTAAGAAAAAAGTATGTATGTATGCGTAAAACTCCTTTAATGAAGTGAAAAAGTAAACGTTCAACTGTGCAGTATCCCACAGAGCAGAACGAGAGTTCCTCACAGAAGAGGTGTATATAGATATATATACATACATATATACAAATGTATATACAGTTATAATTAAGTGATACATATATATATGTTTGTGTGTGTGTGTGTGTATATGTTGTTTAATGATTGCTTTCAATTAGTTTTGTTTTTTTTGTTTTCGTCTTCTTCTACCCAATGGACAAATACTTATAGGCAGAGGAGAGACTACAGTCATTCAGTCAAGCAGACATTCCATCCGCCGTCCGTAAATGAAGTGCGAGGGCGCTATATATATATATATACATGTGTATATACATGGATGTGGACATGGTCGAAGTCAATCGCATGGAATCGATTGAGTCACTCCGCCAATGCGGAGCGCCTTTTAAGTGTTTACGCTTGTTTTATTAATTTCCATCATACATCTTCAACTGTCAGCATATTGTAGTACGCCGTCGTCGTCGTCGTATCTTCTTCTGCCTGCTGCAGTTCGTCATTCTGGCGTTAAAGAAAAGCAAAAGTCGGGTTACACTCGGTAATATACTCGGACCCAGGATGAGGGTTCAACGGTTAACGAGCTGCCAAAAGATTTAAACCAAGAAAGAAAAACAAAACATATTGGGTAAGGCGAATCTCTCGCAGAGAGATTGGGTGAGTGTGTGTGTAGGGAACTTATCTGGAAGGGGGCTTGACATTCATTAATATGTATGCCAGCTACTTAAATACAATATAAATCATGGTAAATTTAATTATATTAAACGTGTTTGTGGAGTAAACTTGGCTTATGCGAGTGGAGACTCGATAAGTCAAATATATTGAGCTATTGGGTTAGTCAAATCTCAGAGTGGCTAAAATTTGGCAATTAAGGGAAGGTTCTTACAAATTTGGGCGAGAAAGGGGATTTTTCAATAAGAACTTTATTTATAAAAATAGAGCGATTTGAAAGCACCTAAGTCGCGCGCGCTTTTAACGCGTTTTTCTCATATATGTATATCAAGCTATTGAGTTACTCAAATCTCAGAGTGTCTACAATTTGGCAATTAAGCGGAGGTTGTTTCAAATTTGGTCGGGAAAAGGGATTTTTCAGTGCGATCTATATTTATAGAAATAGAGCGTCTTAAACGCACCTAAGTCGCGCGATCTTTACACGCGTTTTTCTCAAGTATATTGAGCTATTTATTAGGTTAGTCAAATCTCAGAGTGGCTAAAATTTGGCAATTAAGGGAAGGTTCTTACAAATTCGGACGGGAAAAGGGCTTTTCAATAAGAACTTTATTTATAAAAATAGAGCGATTTGAACGCACCTAAGTCGCACGCGTTTCTAAAAATCTTTAACGCGTTTTTCTCAACTATATTGAGCTATTGAGCTAGTCAAATCTCAGAGTGGCTACAATTTCGCAATTAAGGGGAGGTTCGCCCAAATTTGGGGGAGAAAAAGGATTTTTCAATGCGATCGATATTTATAGAAATAGAACGTCTTGAACGCATCTAAATCGTGCGCGCTGTAAACAAGACGTTCTATTTCAATGCGTTCAAGAACGCACCTTAATCGTGCGCGTTTTAAACGCGTTTTTCTATGAACCATGTTTTTCATCAGAATTTCCAGCAAAGTTCTTGATCTATTGTTCCGATTCCCTTCATTTAAAGCATGTTTAAAAGAATATAATTTTTGTATGGCTTGAACTAACAATATACATCACAAAATTATCAAATTGCTATTTTTAAGCAATGTCCAATCATAAAAAACTTAAAAAATATATTTATTTTCGAACGTTTTAAAACAATCTTAAAAAATGTCGTGAATGGTTAAAATCGGTTATAAGCTTAAAGCTAAGGAAAATCTTGAATTTTTGCAAAAAATCCAAGGTTGATAATAAAACAATGTAATAAAAATAAAAATCTCAAATCTAGCTACTATTTAAAGCATTTAAGTACAGCAAATCCATAAATTTTCTTAGGAAACATTGCAGCCTGTTAACTAATTTGCTTGAAGCAGATATGAATTATAAGGAATTGCATCAAATGTCGATTATAGGTATTTCTTTTGTTATCGATAACTTGGTTACAGCAACGTATGTAGAGCTGGCGCAATTTCAAAATGTTGCCATAATATTTTATTTACAAACTGCGTGTTTTAAAATATTTTTAAAGAGATATTTAAAAAAATTTAAAGTCGCGCTTTGTAGACTTGTTTATAAGAAAAATTAACCTTTGTAAAAAATTCTTTAGGGTAATTTTGGGACGAGAAACACGAAAATGACAACCTTTTTTTCCTAAGCATCGTTTTCGCCATGTTTTCGCGCATTTTTTTCACTTATATGTTACCGTATCGTGATCAAAATGTTGTATATGCATAAAGGATCAGATCGAAATGTATTGATGTGTTCTTTGATATATGATATGTACAGATTAAGTATATCTTAAGTATCGAAGTTACAAGCAAACAAATTCGTAAAAAAAATAGTTGTTTAATGATTTCAAATATATAATTATTAGTTTTTTTTTCGAACGTCCACATTTCAGTTAATTTTTCATCAAAACGCATTCTGATATAGAAAACCACAGAGAATTTCATAAATTTCTATAAACAAAAAATATTGTTTATTGCGTTTCACTACAATAAGCTGGAGAACTGAAGTTAGGAGACAATGTTCTGCGTGCAGAGGCAGACAAGAGCCGCCATTTTGTACAATAAAAATCGCATTTAATTATTAAAACAGGAAGTTTGTATGTCTTTTCATCATGCCACAAATAATTTCCAACTTTCGTGTTCTCTTTCCTTAATAGAAACTCAGGGATCTCATAGTTCCACCTTATAACAATGAAAAACTAATCCGATATATTTAAAAAAAGAATTCTGAAATGGCTTACACTTAACCCTTTTATGCACGCTATTTCCACAAGGTTAGATTGTTTTTTATTGTATATCAAAATTAAATTAACTTTTTAACTATTTAGTCACTTCTACTAGTTTTTATAATATGTTTTAAATATACAATAGAGTGCATTACTAAACTAAAACACCTATTTTTTAAATTTTAACCCTTTATAAAAAATTAAACTCAAGTTAGCTTATAAGCCAAAAGTTGCAAATTTACGTTTCTCCAAGAAGTCCTACTAAAGCAAAACAGATGTCGAAAAATTACACTCAAAAGCTTTAAAATCAAGCTAAATAATAATGCAACATTAAAGTCAAGAAACCTAAGTTTATTTTGCGTTTTAATTCAGCAAAAAATTCTTCGTGGTTCCAAAAATATGCTCATTTAAAATGGAATGTTGTACAGAAAAAGCAAGTACATGAAAGGGTTAACAAGTGAATGACAAAAAATATCGCGCTGCATCTTAACACATCGATAGCTTTCGATAAAAACACGAACGTCAGTAAAAAATTAATGCGCTATAAAAAAATGCTAAAATGGCCTGCACTTAAAAAAATTTGTTTTAATAGTTGAATGGCAAACATCGATAGCTTTCGATAGCCGCTGCCAACGATGTTTTTGCAAAATATCGTTTAGTCATTTAGTTTCCAATGCATTTCTTAACCAATTCCTATTGCCTAACTTAAAATCTAGCAGCTATTAGAGTTTAGACCAATTCAATTGTCGCCTGCAGGACATGGATTTGCAGTTAGTCAATCAATTGACCGCCAAATACCTTTGCTAGCATATCCACCGCAAGATAAAGCCCTCAAAGCATTAGCGCTCAAAATAGCTGCTTTAGTTGCCTGCGGCCACAAAATAACAATACCAAGGACGCACGCCCAACTGACTAAATGTAACACGCCTCAGCTGCTCCATCCGACCACCAACCAACCGCCAACAGCTACTCACGCTTAAGACAGAGGAGTTGGTTTTTGGCGCTTGACAGCCCTCTGGCCTTGGTCGTCATGCGCAGCTACTTAGATGGACATAAAATTATGATTACAGCAAATACCACATGTCAGTTATATGGTTGGTGCCCTATCGAGGCACAGGATGTGTGGCTTGTGTGTTGGGGGGCAGCAAAGCAAGCTGGGCTACATTTGCAGTCAATAACCGAGTTAGGAGGCGAGTGCACAAGAAAGACACTACAACTAACGGCCATTTAAGGGGATTACACCCACACACACACACACACACAGCGCGTATATCCTGGAAAACAAGATATACCAAAAATGAAGTAATTCATTACAATAAGCTCACGAATGTGCCATAAAAATCGCCTGTTGAGGCAAAGCGGCATGTGACCGCATAAGAAATTTGTCGCTGCCGCAGAGCGAAACAGTTTCTTTTGCTTGGGAATCGATTGAAAGTGACGTGGCGTGGCAGGCAAGCAGGCAGACGGCAACGACGATGCCGTTTCCAATTGCCACATCCCCGGCATAGAGTGAGCAGATATAGTCACTGTGACAGCAGGAGGGCAGACGCGGCAATGATATGTTGATGTTAATACACTCAGATGAGCAACATATGCCAACGGCCATGTCAGCGAGGGTTTTTTTGCCTTTCCCAGAAAATGCCACTACACCATCCATCCACCCACCAACTCATGCAACTACTTTGGGTTTAAAAAGTCTGCCCATTACGCCCTGTACAGACAGCGCGGGACAAGTAAATGTAATCCAAAGAAGTGCGCTATCAGCTTGACAGCGATAAAGTTGGAGGTATGTTGGAAGCGTCAAAGCTTAGTTGCTTATTAATACTTTCGCAATCTTGGTCTTTCTAGATGCGTTCCAATGAAGCACATTTATGCCAAAGAGCCTGAGCACAACAGATCCTAAGGGTCGCAGTGCAACGTTCCCCAACAATATAGACTATATATCCCGAAGAGCCTGGTCTGTTGGGATGTGTATTTGTGTGTCCTGAATGTGATTGCCCTCAACGTTGAGCTTTATGAAACCATGACTACCAATTTGATGATGTCGTAGCTTCTGGGACGCCTGGATAAGACTACCAAACAAACCAAACTGCCGATTTTGATTTCTTAAATCGGTTAAAGCTTATGCTAATGAAAATCATAAATTTCTACAAAAATTTAAGGATAATAATAAAACAATGTTATAAACCTTAAAAAAATTCGTAAAAGGTTAAAATCGGTTAAAGCTTATACTAAGGAAAATCTTGAATTTTTACAAAAAATCCAAGGTTGATAATATAACAATACAATAAAAATAAAAATAACTTATATGGTGTTTAAAACATTGCAGCCTGTTAACTAATTTGCTTTAAGCAGATATGAATTATTAGGAATTGCATCAAATGTCGATTATAGGTATTTCTTTTGTTATCGATAACTTGGTAGAAACCATGACTAACAAATTGATGATGTCGTAGCTTCTGGGACGCCTGGATAAGACTACCAAACAAACCAAACTGCCGATTTTGATTTCTTATGGCCCAATTTGACAACTAACGTGACAGATCCCCGATTTTGGCCCAACCTCTGATCAATATCGAAGCTGAAACTACAGATATCTTGTCATATCTGTGATGGAAATTTTAGTAAAATGTGCTCATTATATCATCAAGGCAAAATGGACGACCCCTAAAACAAATCTGTACCTATAAAAGAAAGTCGGCAAAGGGAAGAATGATCAAGCACCCGTTGAATCCGTATCTGCCAACAGAATTGGTCCAATGGATGTAGATCCTGAACCATTGTTGAAAAAGCTCCACCGTAATTTTTTTAAGACTGGTTGTCAACTGTTTTTTATCCGTTTTTGGGATTGCTTAAGTCTAAGAAGACAACTTCGTCTTCTGAAATAACCTCTAATATACGATGTATTGAGTTATTTTTTAAGGTTATGTCAACGCGCTGAAGTAACCTTTTTTTAACCTCTAATTCGGACCGCGCGAAGGATATGATTTCCCAAATATTTGGATAAAAACGGAATGAATATAATCCCATAACCAACAAATGCACCTGATTTTGCTCCCTGCGAGTTTTTCCTATGCGACCGACTCAAAAAACCGTTCCGTGAAACGCGTCACAGCACCCGAAATAGAAGATGGCTCTGATGGCCATACCGTAAATCGATTATAACAAAAGTTTGGAGGATTGGATCAAGCTCTGGCATAAGTGCAATCCACTCGATAGGGAGCACTTTGAAGGGAACGATAACGATTTGGATGAATAATCTTGTATTTTGGATTTTTTGAATATATTACGGGCACTTTTTAATCAAAGGAATATTTTGTGTGGATCTCGTAAATGCTTTAAAGATTTCAAAAAGGCGCAATTTTTAGATATTCTTTTTAAGTTTTTCATAATTTTTATATTACAAATATTTCAATTTTAAGCATGTTATCGGTAATCGGAATGTAATATCGGACCGCGACTTCGTTACATACGATCAAATTTTGAATACGTACACCCATAGACCATTATATTCCTTATATGTTGCATTCAGAACGCAATTAAAATTCTTTATACAATGTCCATATTACTTACTATATAGTTTTAAGAAATACCATAAATAAATAACCATAATAAATAATAAATACCAAGAAATTTGGAAATGGATTAAGGCGAGGCACGGTTACTTCTTTCAAAATATCTGAAGACCTCAGTTTTGCTCTGGCTTCAATAACCTTGTTCCCTAGTAATAAATTCCAAATTACAATAATAATAAATAATAATCTGTGCAAAGAGCAAATCAAAGGACCTTTGTCCTTCACGTTTTTATTACAAAAACTGTGACCCATTTAGATGACCCACATTGTATTTACTTTTAGACATAAGTAATACAAGTATATGCGATATATGTTTTGATTGAAAGCATTGCACTCGAAGCATGAAATTGGCTATTCCAATTCTCTCACAGAAACACTCACACACAAACACACACACACAGCAGTCGCTTCATTGTATTGGTTTGAGTTTCCAGTTTGATTTTGGGTTTTTCATTCAGTTATCCTTCGGTTACAATTGTATCCTGGTATCTGTGTCTAACGCTTCAACGGCATTAATAAGACTTTTTTCCGGGATTAGATTTGTTGCTTTACGTTTCACGGCAATTTATTGTCTGAAGTTTTGTGGGGAGGCGGTTTGAGTTTGACAGCAAAAATTTGCTGCATATTGTTTTAATGCCGTCTTTAAAACATGAAATGTAATCATATCACAATCAAATTTTTGGAATCAATTTATTCTTAAAACGAGTAGGTGAGTTGGGGTCGATGGGATATGGCGGCTAATCGTGGGGTTTTCTTAATTTGAGTCGGGGATTTTGAGCAGCAGCTTCTATAAAAACAAATTTTATTTCTTCCAGGCCTTTAGCGCTTATGAACAATCATCCTTGAGTAAATGGTCTTGATCCAGTTTTAACTCTTTACGGGCAAAGGTTTTAGGATTCAAATTATATACGTATTTCATATTCAAATCTTTATAAGTCTACATACCGGTACCAAATAATTCGTTTTAAGTGCTGCCTCCAGGCAAAAGGATTTTAAATTTTGACATTTAAGCGTAAACCTCTCAATACTACCAACGGGGAATAAACTAGAAGTTATTGTTATTGAATAAAATGTATGTAAATGATTATATAATATCTAATTCTTTAATCTGAGTTTATTCTAGTTTCCTTAGAGCATCATCATCAACGTCATTTCCTTCCTCTCCCACTAGAGAATAGAGCCCCAAAAATAGAACATCTCCAATAAATCAATGCGTTTACTTGCCTTTCCATCATCTTCATCAGAGCTAACAATCGTATTTGTGAAAGAAAGTTCTAAAAAGTGTTTTTCCTATAAACTACCTTTTAAATCTTTTAAAAAATACATTGTACAATAAATTAGTAAAGCTTTAAAATAAGTAAAATTTTTTATCAAGCTTTAAAGCTCGATTGAAGCAGATTTCAGTCTTACCATTAAATATGGTTTTTTTTGCACCCAAAATATCATCTTAAACATTGGGATTACCAACTCTCCGGGTACTGCTCGAAATCAACT
Organism: Chymomyza amoena; assembly: GCA_037043745.1. NCBI lineage: Eukaryota > Metazoa > Arthropoda > Insecta > Diptera > Drosophilidae > Chymomyza > Chymomyza amoena. Next base: position 32,766 of record JBAMAX010001460.1, on the reverse strand, counting down.
GGCCTTAAGACTGATATTTGGTCCCCCCGGGCCGCATATAATTTTCTACAAAATAGTATACCTAAGCACTTTTTAAAAGATTTGAAAAAATGTAAGGCAAAAGTTGGTCGGTCTAATCGAGCGAAAAAAGCGAATTCGAAACAGAAAAAACGAACATGGTAACGCTACTTGCGTTTCAAGACCCATTTTCTACGTTCAAAATCTTCACCCGAATCTGCCTGACAGAATTGGCAGCCCCATCTGGAGTTAAGTTACCATACTGTACTCTTATATAGTATGATCAGGATGCCTTATCAAGCAATCTGATAGATAAAACTGGTAATCTGCCCTAAAATCGTTTCATACATAATTATAACTTGCATTTTAGAGAGATATTTCTAAATCTAAGAATACTATTGCTTGATATATTACTCGTTTTTAATTAGTATTAGTTTAGTATTAAATACTAGATTTGTTAAAATAAAAATATTACTCGTTTATATAGGGTGGGCCACCTGTTGATTGTTTTCTTAATTATGTTTTATTCGTACATTTTGTAACAAAATTGAGCAAATGTCGAAAAGCATTCACTTTGGACGCATATGTTCAAAATATATGAGTGCTTAACAACCGAATCAATAGATGGCCCACCCTGTACTACACATGCATGTGAAATATTATATTCGCTTTTTTATAGCGACATCGCAAATAATAATGGAAAAAAAACAGACTACGGGAAAAAATACTGAAGTAACTTTTTAAAGATAAGGTCACATTGAATTTCAGTATATGAGAAACTCAATAACATCCAGCGGAGACAATGACAGATGTAACTGCAAGCATTAAAAATCAATCGCTGCTTTTACACGACTAAATAAAATGTGGTACGGTTATTGTAACCGAACCAAAATCTCTATCCTTAAAACGGTGACTTGTCCGTGATCCTTTAAGGCATTGATACGTGGTTCGTAATAAAACAAGTACGGAGGAAATTGCGTAGCTATATTAGCCGATGTCTTCATAAGATCTTGCAGATATATTGGCCAAACCGAATATCAGAACTGTAGTCAAGAACTGGCATGCTAGACGTCAAAGTAAACATACGAAGAAGGAAGCTCGGCTGGATCGACAACAAATTGTGCGAACCACCGAATGGCATCACCTATATGTCCTTGCAATACAACCCGCAAGGCAATAGACGCTAAAAATAACCTGGAGATGATTAGCCCAGAGCGAGATTAACACCGTCGTGGAGCGTTGCAGCAGGCGATCAATATGCTATCACTTAGGTCAAGGAGATTGCTCTGAGACAATGGAGACTAGTTGTGGATAGGTTATGCCTAGCATAGAGATAGCTCGGAATCTTTGAAGCCGAACAAGACTTATTATAAATTCACATTGGGAGCTTGGAACAGACTGAGAAGAAACAAAACATTTAGTAATAAGATAAGTATCTGAAAATAATAAATAATAAAATAATAAAAATTTAGCAACTAAATATTAGGCAGTCCTTCCGACTTCCGGACCACTGCAGCGTTTTTCAGGCGGAAATTATTGCCATAAATGGGGCTCTAGCCGGCTTACGTAATACTTGATTAGAAACCGGTGCAATAAATATATATTCAGATAGCCAAGTAGCCTCCAACTCGATAACAGTCAACAACTGCCCCAATTCTATTTAAGAGATGGCAAAGCAGTTTGTTATTAGCCTCAATTGGATGCCAGGACACCAAAATATTACAGGCAACGAAATAACAGACCAATTGGCCAGACACGTCACGACCACTACCCTTTTACCAGATAAGAAGGATATCCGCACCACTCTCAAGCTACATTTATAATAAGCGAAAAATTCAGTTCTCACTCCCAGAGGATGTGGAACAATACACCCCAATGTAGACTCAGTCGCTAAATATGCCCAAAAATTGACGCAATCCGCTCCTCCAAGTTTTGAAGACTAAATCAATCACAGTGCTCGGCGGTTGTCAGGGCGATCACCGGTCCCTGGCTGGCTGGGGTACATGCAGTCAGATTAAATGCTCCATACAATGACTTTTGCAGAAGCAAGCAACGATGAGGTAGAGGTGGAATCAGTTGAACACTTCTTCTGTTCCTGCGAAGTATCTGGAAAACTATTTTCTCCATAATCTAGCAGAGCTAGAAACTATATGCCCGAGGAAGATTGCAGGTTATATCGTAGCAATAGACTGGGGCTCCTTCTAAGTCTTGTCACAAGGAAAAAGGGTATTAAGTTACTGACACCAAACGGGCATGTCCAGGCCTAAGTTTGCTGGTTTTTAAGCCGGCGGCCTCTTCAACCTAACCTAACCTAGAACCATTTAAAGAGCTCTAAAGTAAATTATTTGCATTAGAAATATTTTTTATGAATTAAGTTGAATTAACTTGACTTAAGTAATTTATTTTTATAGAGCCAGGCGGCTATTAAGTCCATCGCTTCGTTGACATCGTGCAACTGCCACTTATTTCTGAAAGAGAATATGAAATAACTTCGCTCGCTTTGCAAACCGAACATAGAATTAGACATCGAACACGTGCAGGATCTCACGGCTAACTAGGTCGAATTACTGCAGGAAAAGAACTAAGGAACTTTGCTGCCTGAATAGAGTCCAGTGTTGACCGTCATCCGTGCTATCACGGGGTGCTGGCTGGTAGGGAACCCTGCATCCAAGCTAAATGCTCCTCAACATGACTTCTGTAGAAGCTGTGGCGATGAGGAGGACTATGAGACAGTGGAGTACCTTTTCAGTCACTGCCCTGGACTGTGCAGGATAAGGTTTCGCTTTCTAAAGTCACACTTTCCTAATAATCAATATCAAATCTCCAAACGGAGTCCAAAATGCCAATCAAGGAGTTGAAGACAGTGGAGTACCTTTTCAGTCCCTGCCCTGGACTGTGCAGGACAAGGTTCCGCTTTCTAAAGTCACACTTTCTTAATAATCAACCTCAACTCTCCGAACAGAGTCCAAAATGCCTGTTAAGGTTCATTCAGGCTACCGGATCACTCGTCTAATGTATCCGACCTCTTGAGTGGTGAAGAGTGGTGAATAGTCCACCATAGTGGTATCACAACGGGCCTTTTCTTGGTCCTTGTGAGTTAGGACATTGGTCTCTACTTTTACCCTAACCCAAATCTAACAAGGACCTAAGTCAGTTTCAAATGTTGTTTGGTCAGTATAATATTAAAGAGTACACAGTCGGAATTGAAATTTAATTTTTTGAAAGCGGTGACCAGTTTCTCCTGTTGTTGCAAGAGACTTGTTCTTGGAATTTTAACTAACCGATTTCGAACAGATACAATAGAGTCAAAATTGGAAATACTAAATCCAAAAAAAAAGGTATTAATGTATAAATCGACGGTAGAAAAGTCGAAATTGAAGAAGAAATCGTGTTTTCAAAAGAGCACTCAACGCATAAATAGGCGAAAAAGCAGTCGGAGTCAAAAACAAAATCTTGATTCCAAGAGAGCTCTTAACGCATAAATTGACGAAAGAACTCCTCTAATCGAAAACAACACCCGAGATTTCATTACACAAATCGACAGATAACAACTTTTCATTCACAATGGAAGCAATCTGTAAGAGACGTTTTTCTTGGAATTTGAATTAAACGATTTAATAAGACAATCATTTCGCAGTCATTAATTGGAAATCAAAGAGTTTTTAACGCATAAATCGTCGAAAGAGCACTCGTTATCGAAAACGAAATCGAGATTTTATAACACAAATCGACAGATACAACTTTTTCATCCACATTGGAAGCAATATTCAAAAGACTTCTTAGAATTTGAATTAAACAATTTAATAAGACCATCACTTCGCAGTAAGCATTAAAATTGGAAGCACTAATTGGAAATCAAAGAGTTCTTAACGCATAAATCGTCGAAAGAGCACTCGTTATCGAAAAGGAAATCAAGATAACGATTTTCCAACCACAATACACAGAAATAGCTGGCAAAGCTCTCCCACACAAAGAGAAAAGGAAAGCCTCAAACTAAATCTCTTCTTGGAAACATTGTGTGGAGGAGCAGTTGGTTGCTCTTGAAAACCCACACATAGACATGTTTCACTGAATTAACAAAACTTGACTTTCACAATTATGCCACTTGAGTTCTGCATTATATAATAATAAAACCAACCAGACAACCCGTATCAACAGCAACAACAACAACAACAACAACAACAACGAACAATCATTAGCTGAAGATTAGCATTTGGGCGCTGTGGTACGGCAAAATATTTGCAATGCTTGAAACGTTTACCATTATCCTTTGCGTAAACAAAGTGAAGCGAATGCAGTTTCCTGAAAATGCCAAAGGAGGAGGAGCGGAGGGAAGAGCGGATGGTATCGGATGCTTTTGGAACCAGAAGCTCGAATAATACACGGAAACATTAAAACAAACAAACTAAAAACGAATACATGTGTGTGCGTGTGTGTGTGTGTGTTGGCATTTCCGTGTGTAACAGGTAGACACAGTCAACGCCAATGTAAACCCACGTACGCACACCTGCATATGTATAGGTATATTGTACATGACACCCGCACACGCACACGCACACATGGGTGAAAGAAAATCCAATGGTTACGGCAAAACCTATAAAACCACGTAATCTGCAAGTGAGTTCTTTAATTATGCTGCAACACAACACATGTAGACAACGTCGCGCAGCAGGTGAAACTGACGTAGATGTAGTGAGGAGTTGGAGCTGAAGCAGGAGCTGGAGATGGCAACGGTGACGTCAACGCAGAGGCTGCAACTGGAACAGGAGCCAGTTTGCTGCTGCTGCTGGGCTGGGAGGGGCAAAACAAAATGTGAGGCGAAAGCCGCTTACAAAACCGCAAAATGCTACGGACTTCTTTTGCACTCCTGGCACTCGGCAGAGGCAGTGTCACTGCGGCAGGGAAGGAGTTGTAGTAGAGAGCCACATGCAGCCATTCTCTAGCTACCAGCTGCAACGCATCAAACTGGGTAAACGTTGCCTTCAGTTACAGCACAGCACAGCTCCCCTCCTGCAGCAATGCTGCTTGTTGGTTTCTGTTAGAGACCAAACTCTGGTCGTCGTCTCTGCTCTGGCCATGGCTGGGCTCCTGCTGTTGCCTGTTTGTGCGCCCTTTTAACCGCGCCACGACGACGGCGATGATGACGACGACGACGTTGGCGGCAGCCATTTTGAAGTTTGGCGCTGCGGCTTTGGTTCGGGTTGTAGGATTACAATGCCGTTGCACTTGTAGATGAGCTATACACACACATAGACACAGCAAGAAAAAAAAAAAGAGTATAGAGCAGGTTGGTTGCCAATGCGAAACCATTTGCGGATTTAATTGCCGTAAACATGAGGCTCGCTTTACTTTGTTATTGCCAACGCAGTGGCTCCTGGTTACAGCATCCAACATCCAACAACAACATATTAACGACTTAGTAACATGAGCACTCATTGCATGTAGATTAGAGGCCAGGCGGCAACAGCATCCTCCTTCTTGTCACATCCACAACGTCGTCTTTGTCTTTTGAGTGTATTCTTGTGTGGTAAAATTTTTTGTTTGTTTTCTGTTTGTTTTTTTATATGCCCAAAGACAAAGATAAAATGCACCCGCACACTATGCCAACTGAATCCTGCTCAGAGAACCTTACTCCCAACCACAATTTGAGCTCAGACTGCTGCGGTCAGTTGATAGAATTATGGCAAAATACTGATGCAGCTGAGCTGCCTGAGAGCTTGTAAAATGTGGGAACAATCAAAGCAATGTGTCCGAGTGCCAGTGTCAGGATTCTATCTAGTCCAATGTTATTTGCTCTATTCCTAACAGCAGGAAGCAACAACGTACGGGTAAGTGAGCTATAAAAGTAGCTCAGAAATGGTTAAAAAAAATCAAAAGGAATTTTCGTATTGTAAGCGGGTTGGTTATTACAAATATTTTATTTCCAAGGGAATCAAATTCAGACTTGGAGTTGGTAAGCTTGGGAACAAGCATAAATTGAGAGAACAATATTTCAATAAATGTAGAAACATTAGTTAAACCGACCTGTTCACATTTTACTTTGCAATATTGGAGCTGTTTATTAGTATGCAATGTGAAGTACGATTTTATGGAATCATTTGTTTGAATATAATCGTATAATAGGCTTTTTACACTGGGGCACAGCTGGCATCTAATCTATCTTGTGGAAATGTTCCTAAGCAACTCATTTTTAGCATTCTCTATTATTCCGAGTAAGTTTGCGCTTAGAAGTTGTCACGATGGGCGGCTCTTAAAATGCGACAGTTAATTGTTGAAGATCGTCAAAACGGGCTAAGTTTAAACAAAATCACAAAAAAATCACGGTTTTATAAACTTGCATCGAAAAAGTGTGCAAAAAATTTACAGAATCGCTGCAGCTTAGTGATTGCCGCGCCAAGGTCGCAAACGTAAGACCAACTCAATTTGAATATTTCCACCAAAACAATTCGTCCTGGGGTACAAGAAGAAGGTTTAACTAATGGGTGTCCATCAAAAACCCAATAACATCAGCGCAAAACAAAAAGAAGCGAATGGAATTTGCGAAAGAACACATCGCCAAGCCATTCTGAAAAACGATTATTGTTAGATATCGATGTAAATTTAATAATCAATATGTAACCGATGTAAATATATTTGACATATTTATGTAATCGATGTTGAATAATCGATAAGAATAATAATAAGTATACAGAGTTGTAAGAACTAATAAGAAGTACACACGTAAATTATAATTATTGAGCACAAATTTGAGCTCATTGGAACACCGAAATGTGTGGAGAAAAGTCGGTGAGGCGTTGTTGGATAAACACACAACGTAAACAACAAAATTCGGAGCCGGCTGCATCATGGTCCGCGGTTATTATTTATGGTCTAGTGTCACCAATGGACTCGACGCTCCACATTATATTCGAATTCTGGAAAACAATCTCGCTGAATCGTTGGAAAAAATGGGCATTGTCGAACAAACATACGTCCGGCACTGTCAAAAAGACACTTGAAGAATACCCTTCAAAAGAGGACCATTGGATATCAGTTGATTTTCGTTCTCAGCTGCCAAGGCTTTACTAGCTGAATTTGGTGAATTGGAAATGGGTGGCGAATGGCACGAAAGATACTTTATCCTGTACTGTAACCCTACAATGAAAAACGATGGCCTCCCGTCCTCCAGGCATTCTAGAAGGCTGGCGAAAGGGCTCTCAGACGGCAACCTAAACAAAAGGCTGCAAAGAAGATGATATCGCTGACCTCAGCAATTCAACAAATCCTCCTGGGGAGCGGACAAAGTTTAAAATATGACGCCTTGCACAGGCTATGAAGATTGTTGAATTAGAAGACACATGAAGAACAATCTAAGGGGACTATTCCATAGCACTTGGTAGAAGGGAAAAGACTTCAACGAAGTTGGCCACGCTTGACTTGAATGTCATTTATTAAATGTCTTTCAATTATTTCGGAATCTACCATAGTAGCCTCTGCTTTTGAATTCAAGCATTATTAGTTCACAATAATTTTCCAAAAGCAGAACGTATTTGTACACCAACATATTCGGACGTAATGTAAAATAAAAATTAGTAAAAAAGAAAAAAAAATCTTAATTGGACTAGTGAGGAGAATATTAATATTCAAGATAAAATACCAAACGCAGTTGAGAACAATCTATAAGAATCCATGATGAAGTCGGTTCTTCAGTTGACCACTTCAAATTCGAATGAAATGAAGGCCGAAAACTGTTTATAGAATTACCAAGAAGCGAACGAGTTGGAGGTTTGGATCATGATATTTGTGCGTCACGGAGAGGTGAACGCTGAGGTGAAAAAAGTAAACTCCTTCACTTGGAATAAACGGAGGAGTAACGAATTGGTCAAACTCGACCTTAGATGCGGAAAACAAACTTTTTGAGCCTGCCATCAATTTTTGGATCAAACTTAGTAGCCTTTGCCTTTTTCATCAATCAGTATAAGTCAACAACAATTTTCTTAAAAGCAGAACGAATTCGAACATCAACATATACAGACGTTATATAAAATGTCTGTAAAAAATAAAAGAATATTAACGAGAAAAAACAAATATTCCTCAAGCTTTTACACAAGCAAACGAAATCGACTAAAAAGGAAGGTGTGCAGTTGAGGATATAAAGAAACCTTATGAAGACGTTTTAGCAGATGTTGAACAAGTGAAACTTCGAACGCCACATTGGACTAAGGTAAGAGTGAAAACTTTTATTACTTAAAATTAAATTAATAGTTTTGGGATTAAACTTAGTAGCCTCTGCTTTTTATATCAAACATTAATTAACAATAATTTTCTTACAGTCCGAACGTATTCGTACAGCAACATAATCAGACGTTATATATTAAAAATTAGACGAATATTAAGCTAAATTATAATGCACAAAATAAAAAACCCGTCGCCAAAGAATAAAACTATTTAAATACAAAAAATATCCAAATGATCGCCAAACCTATGCGAGTTGGTAAATCCTTGTGTAGTGTCCATATCAATTAAGTGCATTATGGCCCAGCTACGGCAACTAACGCTTATCAAGTTGGCCAGTATGAGTTCCCTAACGCATATTCCCAAAATGAGCTGGAAAAGGGCTTTTTTCAAATAGTCGGGATGACAATTGGCATGAACGTACATCATATTCGTAACAAAGGAGAACATTGTATGGGTCCAATAGCCAATGAAGCCATTTTAACACATCTAACCCTCGTATCCAGTTTTAACGACTCTTGTGGCCATTGCAATGATGGGATTGACATTGGAGTTTGGAAACTTCTACAAGAGCATGACGCCTCAGCTGTACTTTCTTTGGAATTGTTTCCGAATTGGAATAATTTAGAAAACTCTAGGGATAATTATCAAAATTAATCACAAATAAGGAAGAGTTTCTGCTTGATCAAAATCCGCAACGATATCAACTTTCTGCGCTACTGTCAAGCATACAACGGGTTGGCCTTGGACTTAATGCATGCACCGACCAAACAGGATATTAAGGCCTCAGCAATTTGCGCCTTGGGAGCTGCAAAACGTTTGTGATTAGATTAGTAAATGTCAAAAGCCATTGCAACGATGGGCATTGGAGCTAGGAAACTTATACAAGAAAACCAATACGCCTCGGCTGCACCTTCTTCGGTAAGTGGAATTGAAGTAATTTGAACAAATGCTAAAAAGTACAATTTACAAAACTCTAGGCACAAATATAAAAATTAATCGCAAGCAAACCTAATTGAGGAAGAATTTCTGGTTGATGAAAGTCAAAACAATGATGCCAACTGTCTACGCTACTGTCAAACATCCAACGGATTGGTCTTGGATGATGCATGCATAGACGAAACAAGATAACGCCTCAGCTATTGCATCAGACGCCAATTGAAAAACTCCAGCGATTTGCTCCTTGGGAGCTGAAAAACGAAGATTGTCAAAAGCCAAAAGAGGACACTTGATGAAAGTGATGACAATAAGACTATACAATGACCACTTGGAACTTGGCTTCATTGGCGTTTGGACGCATGCAATGTGCGCCTTTGTTATGCATCTGATATACGTTTTTGCCAATTGTCACCCCGAGTATTTGCAAATGGCCCTTCTCCAGATTGTTTTGGGAATGTTCCTTAAACTACACATACTGGCCAACTTGTTCGGCGTCAGTTGCCGTAGCTGGGAAATAGTGCACTTATATGAGATGGACACTGCACAAGTATTTTCCAACTCGGATAGCCTTGGCGATTATTTGGAGTTATGTTTTCGTAATTAAATAGTTTATTGATTATTCATTGGTAGCTGCTGTTTTATTTGGTAACTTAGAAATATATGGGATTAAAGAGCGCTTCAAATTTAAAGTCACAAATTAACTGATCAATATCGTCTGAGCTATTGACAGTAAAGAGGTCTTTACTTGGCGGCAGTTGTTTGACAATCCTTACGAATTGATTCCAGTTTGCATTTATAGTTGTATTTGATAGTAGTAATGAACGGTTAGTTAGAAATAAGTCAAGAGTCAAACCTAGGCTCCTTGTACTAACAGGAACATAGGAAAGACATCAGATCATCAAGATAGAAATTGGTGGCTGCGATTTGACTTTAAAATTATTTACAACTTGGCCAAAACGCAGCATGCAAAATTTACGAATGGTAATAGTCACACTATATATGAAGTGTTCCCATTCCATTTATAAATTTTTAATGCTGCTTATGGGCCTTGAGACGCAAATCTCACACAGCAAGTACCCCAGGTATACATTAATGTTAGATATCGATGTAAATTTAATATCAATATGTAATCGATGTAAACATATTGTAACTTTACATACTTAAGTAATCGATGTTGATCTGCAACATCGATAAGAATAATGCTAAGAAGACAGAGTTACAACTCTGACAAGATTTATAAAAGAACTAATAAGAAGTACAACACATGTACATGATAACTAACTATAAATTTATATAGTTTTGAAAGGAGCAGGATTATGATATATTGTCTAACAGCTAGCCCATAACTTATAGACGGTCTTAACAATTGCTAAATTTTAAGAGCAACAAATACATATGCTAAATTTATATACTAGACATTCGCGTTATGCTCTTGATTCTTGGCCTAAACTTATATGGCTAAAAAAAGCAACCAGCAGTCTCACTCACCCCTGTGAATCGCTGCTGGGTGACAAAGGTTTTAATTTTTGCTCCGCTGTGCGCAGATTGTCACTGATGATATAATCTGTAATAAAAACAAAAGCTAATTAGTTATATGTTTTAATAAATATAATTCAAAATAAAACAAAACGATACAAAATTAAAAACAAACCAAAATTTACAAAAGGTTGGTGTCTGTGAAATGGCCAGATTTATCAATTAAATGTAATGCTCTGTCCCAATTTTCCATATTGTTGTCTGGACTATGGAAAATGGTTTAATATGCTCATATATAAGCCGTCAAAGCATGCCTGAAAGATTCGATTGCATCTAATTATGTCTTCATTAGTTTCCAATAATTACCACTAAAGTCTGTAATAAACAAAAAACTTTTAAAAAAGTAGCCAACATTGAAACTTGGATGCATTTCAAAAGCTTTAAACTTGGGACTACAACAAAATGTTAATGACGCTTTTAAGCTCATTCAAGCAAAGCTTTTATTAACAGCAAGCTTTGCTTTCGAACTGCTTTCGCAGATGCGTCCCAAAAGCTTGCCATGTTTTGAAGCTTTTTCATTGCAGAACATTTCCCAACTTTTGGGAAATTCCCTTTTTGTTACCCTTACCCTTTTGCAGTTGACTGGTCGGTATGAATTCCTCGTGTTTTTGGTCCCCTTTTTCCTCGTACTTAAGCTTGTAATCTGAATGCTTGCGCAAGGACATGAGCAACGATTGTGTACGCGGTGGTATCTCTGGTGGCGCTGGTTCTGGCGGTGGTTCTGACTCAGCTCCAGAGCCTACAAAATCATCCAAATCACTGGGACCACACACATCCAGTTCACCAGCTGAATCCAGCTCATGCAGCTCATGTAGCTGCAGTTGTTTCAATTGTGCGGCAGCTGCTACAGCCGTTTGCTGCTGCTTCTCACGCAGCGAATCACTGCGATTGACCGACAACGCAGAGGCACCACTACTGGAGCTGGTCATGCCGCTTAAACGATTGAGCGTATTACGTGTGGCGCCACCGCTACGATGGCTGCGACTGCTGGACGCGGCCGTAGACGAACTGGCTGAGGCTGGCAACAAATATGCATTGGCGTTTGGTGCTGCCACATCAAGGGATAAACCATCTTCGGCATATTTGGCGCTTAGAAAGGGATTTGTACTGCGCGGTGTGCTGGCTGTATTGGCTGTATTGGGAGCTGTTGCAGTCAGCGTGCCGCTGCTGCTACTGCTGTTGGGAAATAGACCCAGATTGGCATTCGAATGATATTTGCTGGCTGTGCTCGCCGAGACTGTGGCCAATTTAAGCGGCGAGTGTATGGCCGGTGGTTGATGCTGATGCTGATGCGGTTGCGCGTAGGTGACTTCCGGATTGACGCCACCGTCATGGCGCCGCTGTATGGCATTACGTTGACGCAGATAGTCTGGCTCGCAATCTGAGTTATAGTGTTCCATGCCTGCAAGCAGATGCAATAAGAATAATTAATATTTTGATATTGGAAGAAGTTTAGCAGTCAGTTCTAAGAATACCCTTTACAATGAAAAATATACTAAAATTTCATACTCTTTGTTTTGTATTAGCTTGAATTTTTGTGGTAAGCCATCTTAAGTGTACAATAGAGTTCCAGGAAACTAAATTTATTTAGTACAGCAAGTAATCAACTCTCTCAAGCTTTTGTGGCTGCTTAAGCATTTCTTGGAAAGATTGAAACTCAAACTCAGACATTTTGTGATGAGTTCCTAATAAAAGATCTTTGAGATTTTACATCAAAGTGTGCTCAGGTATCATTTTTAATTAAAGATGTAATCTGAGCGTTGAAGTGCCAAATTTTAGTTTGTAGCTTTTAATAAATTGGACATAAAAATGAAGAAAATAAATAACAAGGATAATATATTTTTATGCAGATATTATTTGCATCCTAAAGGTTGACATCTTGTAGCCTAAAAAGGCTCATACTGGGGAAACCTAAAATAAATTTCTGCAAAACCCTAAAAGAGGTGTTTCTGCAGATCATGGTACCCCATGTGACCACTTGAATGGAGAATGTGATGTGCAATTGGATGGATCTTAAGTTTGCTGAATCAAGGAGACGTCGATTCCTAGTTGCCCATCCATCATGAGACTGAAGAAACGAAATAAGTATTCGGAACCGTGATATCAATCCTTCTGAACGACCTTTTTGATAAATAATGAGATGATCTGTTACTGCTAAGAAATTAACGAGTGCGGGTTGGGAATCATTGCGGAAGCATGGGTTGTGTCACGGGCAGATGCATCTGCTCTTGGGGTGTTTCGAGAGAAAAATTCTTCCTAAAATCTTCGGTCCCGTCCGTTTTGAGGACGAGTATCGCATACGGATGAATCACGAGCTATACGAGCTCTACGATGACATAGATGTTGTCCGGCGCATCACAATACAACGTCTGCGCTGGCTCGGGCATGTCGTACGTATGGATAACGATGCTCCAGCGAAAAAGGTATTCGAAGCGAAAGCCGAAGATGGAAAACGAAGGGGAAGACCACGACTCCGATGGAAAGATCAAGTGGACCTATCCTCCCTTGGTAGTTCTAATTGGAGAAGGCGCACGCAAAGCAGAGGCGCCTGGCGAGAGCTGCTCAGGTCGGCCGTAGCCCGAGAACGGGTTGTCATGGCCACTTAAGAAGAAGAAGAAGAAGGGTTGGGAATCATGGGCTCTCTAGGTCAAATGGAGCTAGATGCCTCGGCTGCCCAATCTATCGTTATACTAAATTGAACATATGGGAAGGAACAACTTACAACAAGGCTCTATAGAAGAAAGCAATATCCCTTGTGACCATTTAAATTGGGCATAAGATGATGAGCGAAAACTTTTTATGGAATTACCAAGAAGCGAAAGAGCTAAAATTTGGAATTATGGAAACATTTACATCAATCCAACAATTCCGAACTAGATGATGACTGGAATAGCAAAAAAAACACTCTGAAAAGATTCCGACGAGACAAAGCTTGCAATCCGTTTACTTTATCTTAAGATATATTGGTAGCTGGCAAAGAAATTAGTGATAAAATAGGAAGCCTTCTCAGCCAACAAAATCACAATTCCAGGAGTTGGCAAGATCTCTTGGATGACGCCGGTTTTTTTAATGTGTATCACAAAACATGGTCCAAGCTCGAAGAACAAAATTCGTATTGGAACGACATTTAAAAAATAACACCAACTTGGGCATTTGCCACTGCGAAACTTGAAGTACGGTAAGAACATCTTATAGAATTAAATAAACTGATTTTCAGAGATAGCAGCTAGATTTTCATTTTGCGATTTTGGGAACATGTTCTCCGATACAAATTTAAAATCGTCATTGTAAAAGTGACTTTGATTTCTTAAGGCGTTCATAGCAGACAAGACCTTTAAGTGTGTTTTGGTTGGCTTGGGAAGCTTCTTATTTCTTTGATTTGCGTTGCATCTGCCCAGGCGAAATGGGTGGCGAATGGCACGTTGGATACTTCATCCTGTACTGTAACCCTAGAATGAACAACGATGTCCTGCAGATCTCCAGGCAGCCTAGTAGGCTGGCGAAAGGGCTCTCAGACGACAACCTAAACCAAAGGCTGTATAGAAGATGATATCTTTGACCTCAGCAATTCAACAAATCCTCCTGGGGAGCTGACAAAGTTTAAAATATGACGCCTTGCACAGGCTATGAAGATTGTCGAATTAGAAGACACATGAAGAACAATCTAATGGGACTATTCGATAGCACTTGGTAGGAGGGAAAAGACTTCAACGAAGTTGCCCTCGCTTGATTTGAATGTCATTTATTAAATATACGAAACGAAACGAAACTGTATTAGACCTGTCAATTATTTTTGGGATCTACCTTAGTAGCCTCTGCTTTTGAATTCAAGCATTATAAGTTAACAATAATTTTCTAAAAGCCAGAACGTATTTGTACACCAACATATTCGGACGTAATATAAAATCAAAATTAGTAAAAAGGAGAAAAAAATCAAAATTGGGCTAGAACGGAGAATATTAATACACAAGATAAAATACCAAACGCTGCTCAATATTCCACAAGTAAGTGAAAGTCCGAAGAAACGCAGTTGCGAACAATCTAGAAGAATCCATGATGAAGTTCTTCAGTTCTTCAGTTGACCACTTCAAATGCGAATGAAATGAAGGCCGAAAACTGTTTATAGAATTACCAACAAGCGAACGAGTTGGAGGTTTGGATCATGATATATGTGCGTCACGGAGAGGTCAACGCTGAGGTGAAAAAAGTAATCTTCTTCACTTGGAATAAACGGAGGAGTAACGAATTGGTCAAATTCGACCTTAGGTGCGGAAAACAAACTTTTTGAGCCTGACAATAATTTTTGGAACAAACTTAGTAGCCTTTGGCTTTTTTATCAACCAATATAAGTCAACAATAATTTTCTTAAAAGCAGAACGAATTCGAACATCAACATATACAGACGTTATATAAAAAGTAAGTAAAAAAAAAAAAGATGGTTACTAGACAATAATAAAAATAATATTCCTCAAGCTTTTATACAATAAACGAAACTTTGTAGATGGGAAGAAAAGCAGTTGACATTTTACAAGAGTATAAGACAAACCCTCATGAATATCAGATGTGACCGCTTCAATGACAAATGCCGAAAAAAAGAATCTTGAATGGCCACTTGAACAAAGGTAGAAGTAACGATTTCAAAGAAGTTATCACACTTATCTTGAATATGTCATTTACCAAACGAAACTTGAGCTGTCAATTATTTCGATATCCACCTTAGTAGCCTCTGCTTTGTACTTCAAGATTATAATTGAAGTATAATTTTCATACATTCAGAACGAATTCGAACATCAACATATACAGACGTTATATAAAATGTCTGTAAAAAATAAAAGAATATTAACGAGAAAAAAACAAATATTCCTCAAGCTTTTACAAAAGTAAACGAAATCGACTAGAAAGGAAGGTGTGCAATTGAGGATATGAAGAAACCTTATGAAGACGTTTTAGCAGATGTTGAACAAGTGAACCTTCGAACGGCACATTGGACTAAGGTAAGAGTAAAAGCTTTTATTACTTTAACAAAAGAACTTTGTTGTAAGGCCTGTTAATAATTTTGGGATCAACTTTAGTAGTCTCTGCTTTTTATATCAAATATTGTTAATTAACAATAATGTTCTTACAGTCGGAACGTATTCGTACAGCAACATAATCAGACGTTATATATTAAAAATTAGACGAATATTAAGCTAAATTATAATGCTCAAAATAAGCGAACTATTTTAATACAAAAAATATCCAAATGATCGCCAAACCTATGCGAGTTGGTAAATCCTTGTGCAGTGTTCATATCAAATAAGTGCATTATGGTCAACCTACGGCAACTAGCGCCTATCAAGTTGGCCAGTATGAGTACATTAACGCATATTCCCAAAATGAGCTGGAAAAGGGCTTTTTTCAAATAGTCGGTATGACAATTGGCATTAACGTGCATCAGATTCATAGCAAAGGCGAATATTGTGTGGGTCCAATAGCCAATGAAGCCTTTTTAACACATCTAACCCTCGTACCCAGTTTTAACGACTCTTGTGGCCATTGCAATGATGGGATTGACATTGGAGCTTGGAAACTTATACAAGAAGAGCATGACGCCTCAGCTGTACTTTCTTTGGTAAGTAAGATTAAAGTAATTCGAAAACCAAATTGGAATAATTTAGAAAACTCTAGGCATAATTATCAAAATTAATCTCAAACAAGGAAGAATTTCTGCTTGATCAAAATCCGCAACGATATCAACTTTCTGAGCTACTGTCAAGCATTCAACGGGTTGGCCTTGGACTTAATGCATGCACCGACCCAACAGGATATTAAGGCCTCAGCAATTTGCGCCTTGGGAGCTGCAAAACGTTTGTGATTAGATTAGTAAATGTCAAAAGCCATTGCAACGATGGGCATTGGAGGTTGGAAACTTATACAAGAAAACCACGACGCCTCGGCTGCACCTTCTTTCGGTAAGTGGAATTGAAGTAATTCGAACAAATGCTAATAAGTACAATTTACAAAACTCTAGGCACAAATATCAAAATTAATCGCAAGCAAACCTAATTGAGGAAGAATTTCTGGTTGATAAAAGTCAAGACAATGATGCCAACTGTCTACGCTACTGTCAAGCATCCAACGGATTGGTCTTGGATGATGCATGCATAGACGAAACAAGATAACGCCTCAGCTATTGCATCAGACGCCAATTGAAAAACTCCAGCGATTTGCTCCTTGGGAGCTGAAAACGAAGATTGTCAAAAGCCAAAAGAGGACACTTGCGTGAAAGTGATAACAATAAGACTATACACTGACCACTTGGAACTTGGCTTCTTTGGCGTTTGGACGCATGCAATGCGCCTTGGTTATGAATCTGATGTGCGTTTATGCCAATTGTCACCCTGAGTATTTGTAAATGGCCCTTTTCCAGATTATTTTGGAAATGTTCCTTTACACATACTGGCCAACTTGTTCGGCGTCAGTTACCGCAGGATGGAAATAATGCACTTATATGAGTTGGACACTGCACAAGTATTTTCCAACTCGGATAGCCTTGGCGATTATTTGGAGTTATGTTTTCGTATTTAAATAGTTTATTGATTATTCATTTGAAATATATGGCATTAAAGAGCGCTTCAAACTTTATTCTACGGTTTTCTCATTTACTTCTTTCTGTGATATATCCTTGTTCTCAAACTTGATGCAAGCTCTCATTTAAAGAGCTGTTCGAAATATTGGTGATTAAAGCAAAATGCCTAAATGGTTTCAACCGAAGTTGTTCGAAAGAATTTGAATTTTGATTTGGTATTTTAGGTTAATCACATGTCTGGCTAGCCCAACATAAAATGATTGCTTTGAAGTATTATTTGCAATGACAAGAACTCCATACTTATTGAACTGAGAAGCTAAAGATGTTAGTATTAACAAATGAGATTCTTCTCAAGCTGTTCGATACACGAAATTGGAAGATTATACGAATCACTTTTACACTTAATTTTCGGAAGTTACCAAATTCTTTTAGTTATTTAACCAATTTATCTTTTGCGATGTAGCCAAGGGTTTGAGCTATTTAAGGTTCTGTGCCAGAATTTTAATAGTGCACCTTATTGCTAAGATTTTGATACTGATAAATTGTATCAATCTGTATAAGATGATGTTTGTCGAAGTGGGCATAAGTCACCAAATTCTATTGAGAAAGAAATGGAGTCAATTTTTGTCAAACTTTTTTAAAAAATTAACTTACGCTGGGCTCGTTTCGTCTGCGAGAAAGCTGCAACAGTTGGGCAAACTGATAAGCAAGAGTAACTTAATTTGGTAAACACTAATCTTACACCCTTCCTGCTAGGTGTTATCTTCCCTTAAGCTTTGGGAGCTTAGTATATAAACAAGAAATTATAGAGCAGACCGCACAATGCATAATATATGATGTATTTACATCAGAAAACAAATTTCGTCAGGCGTCCACAGCTGATTCAGAGTGTGACTTTTGAATGGGAGTTACGGAAGCCAGGATCCAGCACTGACGCCTCCTCTAGTGTTGGAGCACAGACTGACGCCCAGATGCACAAATTTCTCTCTACTCTTTGCTGAATTTTTTAGCACTTTTATCAATCAATCAATCTAAAAAAAGAGCAAAACTTAATTTTGTTAGACTTTTATGCAAGGAACAAAAACGCAAACACATACATACTATACATACCTATGTATGTGTGTGCATTTAAATGCATTTGCAAATAAGGCGCAAACATCACGCACAACAACAACAATAACCCTCCCCCCACCCAGTTAGCCGATATTGTATTAGGTTATAAAAAATTGAATCGTAAATTACATTAAATATTAACACACAATAAACATGAAATTGTCGTATAATAAAAACACAAATAAGAGCAGCAAAAAAAACACTCACAAATACACATGCATAAACGCGTTTTTATGTTTCGATTAGGCCGAGGCGCCAAAGACGCCCACGGCACCAATTTAGCTCAATGTCAATATAAGCCTGCTGCTATTATTGAAAAAATTTAATGTTTTTTATTTATTTATATGCCGATTTTATAGTTTAAATCATTTAATACTTTTTATGTTTTTGCATGTTGCGCGCTTGGCAATTTTACAGTTATTTTGTACTGCTCTTCTTCTTGCAGTTTTGTCAATCAGCGCGAAACAATTTGCATAGCGGAAATTTGCTAATTGTTTTTTTACTGGCGCTTGCTGAATTTTTGTCTTGCATTAATTTGAAATATTTAAAATAAATTTTATACTTAAACAAATTGTCAGCATTATTTTAAAACTATACATTTTTTTGTGTGTTATTGGCGTGCGCTTTAACGCGCTAAAAAATTTGCATTGCAAAAAACCAGCAAATGTTTTTTTGTTATCGCTTATCGATAATTTTATGCCAAATTAATGCATTTCAATTTGTGCGGTCAAATGTTAATGTTAAAAAATTTTTAATAAATATGAATGTGTATTTATAAAAATTCCACTGCTCTAGTGCATAGTTTTTTGTGTCTAGAGCATAAATTTGCTCTAATCTACTAATTCTAGTAAATCTGCATGTAAATAAATGGCTGTAAAGTGTTAAAAAAAAACAAGCAAAAACAAAATAAATTCCTGTGCAAAAAACAGCGTTGTGTTTATAGTTATTAAAAAATGTTGTTAATTATTAGCATAAAAGTAAAACTTATTACCTGACAACACATAAAAAATTTGAAATAAACCAATCAATAACACAACTGACATATTTACAGCGGCTAACAAAATTCTGCGTAGGATTTTTGAAGTCCGCCACTTCATCCATCTATCCATCTTCAAACAACTTTTACTTTGTACTATTATACAATTTAAACTTGAAATATTCCGCAAATTTATTTATCAATTACTACATAAACAAAGAACTTTATGCTTCATTTATTAACATTTAAGCCACGACCTTCAACCTCGACGTAGGCCGGCCAAGAATTTGCTTATTGTTAGTAACCAAACCCAGCAACGACCCCCCACACGTATTATTATTAAACCATTTATTCAGTCAATATTTGCGCTAGCCAAGAAGAAGAAGTATTTTGTTTTCCATATTCATTTTCTATTAAATCGTGTGACCCTGCTAAACTCACGGACCACGCCGTCTGCTCAGTCTTGCTCAGTCTATCAGTGGAATCCAATCAAATGCCCCAGCCACAGTTTTTTTTTTTTGCCCAACTAGACAAAGCAATTGGCCAACTTTGGCCTTGGCCATAAACTCTCCAGTCAGTGGCAGAAGATGGCTCACTGAATAATTCAATTAAATAATATAATGAATATTTACTATGTGGACTGGACTGACCGACTTATAAATCGCCCAATCCCCAAGACACTGTGGTCAAGACAGTTATGCGGGCTTTTCCACTGCTTGAGCTTAGCAGTAACTATGTCTTGGACTTGGACTACAGCAATGTATAATATATATGGTGTACACAGTGAGACTTCATTGTAAACGCACCAAAAAATACTTTGCACGTATGCGTTTGAGTTACTGGAAAAAACTATTAAAATTTTATTACTATTCATTTTATAAAGTGATCCAATATAGATGCAGGTCAGTAACGCCATCTTGAGGCCAGTGGGACATAAAGGAACTGATGATAATCTTGGTTTTCTATTGTCTTTTATAGTTAAAAGTCTGACGTTTATCACGCTGGAGTCATATTCGATTACATTAAAGCTATAGAAGCGTACTACTAGGATGGACACATCTTCGCATCTGCAATGGATCTAGAGCTTGATCTCCGGTACTTCATCAGCAAAAATTTCGGGTAAAATCTCTCTTGATGAATATGTAAATTGGTTCCAAATTTAACTTACGCCGCCTCAATGCCTATTTTCAGGCACAAACTTTGTAAATAACAAATCGATGCGACTGCGAGGGACTGTTGGATAGGTAATGGATATCCTTAATCGAGCTTCAAATCTTAGCTTCTTTCCCTGCAATATTCACCGAATTTGGCGGGCTACCAAGCTGACAGACCATATGGAACATCATGCTCAGCGTTAAAGCATTTTTCAATTCAAATGGAAGGGTCAATGAACTTGGCCAATGAGAATTTTCACGAATATTACGAGGGAGTGTGTGACGTTCGTTATTATCGATAAATAACAAATCGATGCGATGTTGAGGGACTGTTGGATGAGCAATGGTTATCCTTTATCGAGCTTCAAATCTTGAGCTTCTTTACCAGCAATATTGACAATATTGCAAGCGAACATCATGGAACATCATGCTCAGCGTTGAAGCATCTTTCACTTCAAATGGAAGCAGGGCCGTAACCAGGATCATCACTCAGAGGGCGCCCAGATGTTTTCAAGGCGCGCTCGTCCAACAGTCTTCATAAGCGCCCTGCTTAGTTGAGGGGGCGCTCAGCGCTCAGCTCCAACGAGAATTTTCGCGAATATTGCTAGTGAGCATGTGACGTTCATTATTGCGCCGTATTTATGCTAATTAATTCCATTTCAGATCCATTATAGAAGCGAGATGTGTCCCATGGGTAGCTACCTGTGTTTCTACTACGATTTATTGATATCTATGGATAGCCACAGTACCCAGCGCCAGGTACTATTTGGAAGTAGTTCAGAACAACTTGGATTTTGTCTTAAATAATGAAAATGTGTTTTAAAAGTTTATTAATGAAGGCAAATTGTGGATAAATAGCGACCAAACTATCCAAAACCTCTCAGGGTAGAAGATTCCACGTCGGAAAAAACTATGAAGGGAGGAACTATGTCTACTCGTGAGCCGTGGGATTGCATCAAACCAAATGTGAGGTTTTTAGTAACCAAAATTAAAAAATGTACTTTATATTAAAGTTTATTTTCAAGACTAAACTGAAACACTGGAAATTTTCAACTGGACACCTGGTGATCGGACTTGGTTGCTTCAAGCGTGCAGGCTATCATCAAAGGGTTGTATTTGCAAATTCTAAAAAGTTCTCTTTTGGATTACGCTAATGTACTGTACGGAAATCTTCAGGCATCTTAATTTTGCAAATCTGCGTCTGTACCTAGATCCATCCATCAAGGCTGTCCTTAACGTAGCTCTAGCGTGGCTTGACTTTTTGTAAGATTAAAAATGAAGCTCAAATGGTTAACGCAAAGACTGCACTGGCGTTTTGGATGAGAGCGCGCAGTTGAGATTTCTTGGACATACTTGATTTATGTAACTGACTTTAAATTAAATCAAACGTCCTAGTCCAACAGCAAAAGGGATTATTATCAATAGACTCAAGGAGAACAGCTCCGATTATGGAATTGAAGCTATTATATTAGTGGGTTTTATTGATAAACCTTACGGTTGGAATTACTGTTCATAAATGTGCTGACCATTGTCAACTTATGCCTTATGACGATAGCAATAGAATATTTCGACGTGATCGAAACGGATTCTTTTGCGGAAATGTTACCGTCGCTTACGTTTATTTAAAGAATGCTTTAAAGGAAGAGCTGCAGAAAAGGCAGCGACAACTAAACGTAACCTCTAAAAGATTCAGTACTTTATAGTGTTATTAATTAAATTCCATATTTACTGATTAAGAAACAAAAGGATCAACTTTGATGCAAAAGTTTGCTTTAAAAATGTCGCCATGTAATTTCCCAAAGATTTGTATTGCTCGAATCTATTCCTCACAAATAAACATTTTGCTTTTTATTTAAGATACATTTTGTACATCGATTGGAGTCTCTACTGTATATCTCATTTGGTCTACTTACTTGCCAATTGCTGACTCTGCAGCAGTAACTGCGCCAAAAGCTGCGTATCGAATGCCGTAGCCTGGGCCGTATTTTGATATTCATCCTCGCTGCTGCTGCCATAGCCATGTCTATGGCTATGCCATTCGGCCGACCTTTGTCGACGCATTTGCTCGCCACCGCCGCCAGCAGCAAAATAATACTCACTGCTGGCTGCGCTGCCGCTGCCAACGCGTTTACGGCCAATTGTGCCGGAGTGACTGCTCGACATGCCGCCGCTGATCGCTTTGTCGCTGCTGTCCAAAGGAACTCTCTCTCTATCGCTTTGCTTGGGGGCACTGCTGCTGTCCGCCGAATAGTCACTTGGCAGTGGATTTCACCTTACAATTGAACTATGCACGTAATGTAACTTGGCCAGCAATTTGCTCTCGTTTGTTTGGCTGCTGCTGCTGCTGTTGCTCTTTGTTCCTTGTTCCTTGTTGCTGTGCGCGGCTATGGTTGCTAGTCTGCTGTTAATGCATTGCTTAGCTGGGGTTTTCCGGATGATTGGGGGTGTTTTGTGTGGGTGCCGGCTGGGGTCTGGCAATGGCAGGCAGCACGCCCGCCTGAGCCCCGTTGGCTTTGCCCGACTTTAAGTGCTTAACCGAATTAACGCTGAAACGATAAAAACGACAAAGTGTCAGCATGAGTTGAGTTGAGTCAAGTGGAGTGAGTGGAGTGGAGTGCGCCGCATGGAGCTGCTGCCAAGCGGAATGGTATGCAGCCAGAGATAGAGCGCAAGATAAAACCATAAATGAAAGAAAATGAAAATATATAGCAGCAGGCAAGTATAGTAGTTGCCATATTCCATAGACCCATAGCCCATAACCCATCACCCATAGTCTATGGACTGTGTGTATATGGCATCAACATAAGCGCCACATTTGGCTGCCATTGCCGGCAGTTGTCCAGCTTCGTTTATATGCTTGTGGGCAGGACCCCACCACACTAAAGCTGGCCAACATGGGTTGGCATAAAGTGAAGTTAATGGCAATTGCATTAAATGAAAGCTCAGCTCTTAAACGTTGCCTGTTATTAGTACTTTTTGTTGGCCAGGCCATCTTTATGTTATCCGTCTTTTGCAGCGCTGCACTGCTTCACTGCCTGCCAGGGTTAAAATATACATATTTACCCCCACATTTTTCCGGAGCAACGTGCTGCTGTCCTTGTGACTTTGATTTGATGAGTACGCATTTGAATGCACTTGATTAGGGTGAAGTGAATGAGCTGTTTATGGTGTATCCCCAATGGAACTTGGCAAACTGGCAAATAAAGTGCAATAACAAGCGCTCGCCTGACCTAGATTAATATTTAATATATATTTCATTTAGCAAGAGTATTTATTACACGTTTTATGGCAAACAAAATTCATGACTTGGTCAGCGTAGAAAGCTGGTAATGAAAGTAAGAGCCAAGGCTTAGGTTCAGCAAAGTTGCAAAAGGCGGTGCAGAAAAATAGTCAATGTTTTTATATTCATAAAGAATCTATTTCGAAACGCTCAACTTTGTAGCATAACATTATTGAACACTATATCAATTTATGAAAACAATTTCTTGACGGAATCTATGTAGGTTTTTAGAAACGTCCAACTTAATAGTATAACAATATGGTAAACTATGCCAATTTATAAATACATTCGTGTAATAAATTTCTTGAAGGGATTTATGTAAATTTCTTAGACGCTTTCTAATCTAGCAGTCAAAAAGTTTTTCCAAAGTTTCCTCGAGTTTTTAAAGATATATCTGGCACATAAGACTTGGTTTTAAATTCAACTGGTGGAGATCTCTTTTAATGTTGAAAGCTGTTTTTATTTGTTTATAAAAATTACATTTTGCCGTCTTAAAAATATTGCAACACTTTTTAAAATATGAAAATATACAACAAATTCATTAGAAGAAACATAAAAACGTTTTGATATAGTGGTTATAAAATCTCTTAAAAATAATATCCAAAATGTGGTTTGACAAACGCACAGCTTTTTGTGGTTATTGCTAGGGCGATCTCAGCCAGAACTAAATTCATTTTACTATATAGCACATAAAACTACGGAATAGTTTTTGTATATTATACAAACGCCTTCAGATTCGAAGAGCTTCATCAGAAATAGAACACAGATTTACAAATTCGTGGCTATATAACCCACATCCACTATGTGTTCTATGGCCTGTACTTTAAGAAGTCTCACAAAGGACAAGGCTTCTTGAGCTCTACGTATGAGCAGAGTACCTATAGTATATATAACTATGTTGTCCAATATTCTTTGGTATGAGTCACAGTCAATGCTTCCTTTCAGATAACCGTCTATTTTAGCTAATCTCTGCTGCATTCTATGACAGTCCTAGATTCAACATTAGCAGCTCCAACCTAGAATCTTAGAAGTTTGTTCATTTTAAGAGTACGCATAAATTGCAGCTTGAGACTTACTAGAAGGTCGCCACATTTGGAATGCATACACTAAAAGGATACATCTTTCAGCATTGCTTTCTAAGACTGTTCCTGATGGCCAGCCGATGGTGACTGTTATCACTAAGGTTATAGGACTTAGTGCGCTCTCCCAAATTCAAGATCCTTTAAAAGCATACACCGATTTAAAAGTTCCAGTGGAGCCATGACTGAATTCAGGGACAAGAACAGTACATAAGTGGCACAGCGAGTACATTAGAAGCAGCTTCTATAAAAACGTCTTACTTCCAGCTCTATCAATAATAATTTGGCTTAGGTTTGTTCACTTATAAAGTGGGTCGGATCAGCAGTAAAGTTAGTTTGGATACATTTTCAAAAAATTTGAAATGTATTGAAACCATAATAGTTGTCCATGTGCTAAAACATAAACTTCATCTGTGTTAAGCTTTTAAGAATTTTTTTATCATTTAATAATCAAATTATCATTTTATAATCGTTAAAATTGAACTTCAATCGTTCAAGTTGTATTTTTTAGCGCTTTAGACAATAAATAAATTGCAATAGAGCTGCCAAGCTGATTCTTTTGAGTTTTTTATGCGCTAGGCTGGCAGCTCTTAGCCGATACACAAACCTTGCGGCGAGTTCGCATATATCGATAAGTTTCTATAAGCGATTAACATTTCACAAGAAGTAAACAAAAAATGTTTGCAAAAACTTTGCATTATTTGTGTTTAAATATTTAAAAGTTAATTGTTGCTCGCGAAATTGTTGCTTAATAATATAAATAAATCTGCTTATAAAATCAACAAGTCGGAAATTGCTTTGTACATACAGAAATAAGAGCAAACTCCACTACTCCAATCAGTTGTTGTTATGGATGCACTTGCTCCATGTAGACTTCAAGAGCATAAAGTCAGTGGCTACATGAAAACTTGCAGCCAGTTGATCATCAGCGAGAAACGGATACTTATTAAAATAATCCTAGCCAGAGGCGCAATATCTGACGGATTAGAGCAGCAGTTTACTGTCTCCAGAAAACGCAGCAGAACAAGAATTAGTTGTTCGTTGCGATACATATTTGGGATAGGCTACACATTAAAAGCAGCAGCACTTTATGACAGCTATTGATGTAATGTAGGGATTTATGTATATGAACTGGATTACATCAAAGGACTGGAAGCTGTTTTTTTTTGCAGTATGAAGTCAGTTAGGTTAAGCCCTATGACCCACTGGGAGAAGAGAATAGCAACGAGAAGCAGATGAAGTCAGTGGGCTATACGTACAGCGTCACTGGGCCTATGGAAACCATCAGAGTAGCAAGGAAAAGCGGATGAAGTCCGTGGGTTGTACGTACAGCTTCTATGGGCCTATGGAAACCATTAGCATCTACGCAGTGCAACAATTAAAAACCGGGAGCTTATGTCTGCCAGAATTAAGCTCCAAAGTTCACATCGCTGGATATACCGCCGAACAAGAATGCATTGTTTGTTGCGCAAATTTGGGAGTAGCTGTTTGCACAACAACAATAAGTGCTACTCCGTGGATGCAGCTAAACACAACGCAGTGTACGCATATATACAAACTGGATAGCTCCAAAACGTTTGTATATCGTCGGTATTATCAAGTCATCGGTTAAGTGGACATGTCAGCTGCGTCTTCAAAACTATGAGCTTCTATACCGCTGAACAATTAAAACCAGAAGTGTCAGATAGGATGGAATCAAGTCTAAAAGTCATTTTGGAGACCACAACTACGTCTGTCCACAGTAGTAGAAGCAGTTGCAGCAAGGATTATCGCTTACCAACTGACAGTTGCTTCAAGATGTTTGGACATCTTGGGCAGCATGAAGTCAATGTGTACGTGGACAAGCGGCAGCTGCCAAATCCAAGCTGCAAAGTTCTAATCTCTGAATATAGCGCGCAATAAGTATTTGCCTATACAACAACGATAGCTTCAGCAAGTGATAATCAGTGGCTGCACGGATTTTCTTATAACAACTGGATTGCTTTAAGACCTTTGAATATATCTGCGGCATCTTGATGTCTGTGGGTCTTCAAAAGTCGGCAGCTGTCAGATTCAAGCTGCAAAGTTCTAACCACAGAATATAGCGCGGAACAAGCTGACATTTTTGGTATCTGTCAAGACCTTAGGATATACCTTCGGCAACATAAAGTCAATGGTTACATGGATGTGACAACTGAGCCAACTCCTACAGCGTTAACCAATTAAAACCAGAAAGTCGATATCTAACATAATCAAATCCCAATGTTCGGCACACAGGATGGACGCACCTGACAACATAGCCACATTCGTTTGCCAAACGGATTGCCCCAAGACGCCTTCGACATCATAAAGTCAGTGACAGCTTCTACTCAGCTAAATAAGTAAATCCAAAAGATTTCATATCAGAACTCACTGCCTAGTTTTGGAATTCCATAATTGTAGCAGCTTTAGTTAGTGATACCCAGTAGATGCATCTGTACGCAGACCGCAGAGAAAAAATGAAGCCCGCGTGGAAAAGTACCGCTCCCTCTGCTACACCTTTTTTGAATTACGTCAGTAGGACAGTAATTACTCCGGGCCATTGAAAAAAAACTCCAGGCCCGATGGAATTTCCCCTTGCTGAGCCCACGCTCGTCGAGCCGACATGTACGGATTTTCGCATATCAACTGGATTGCTCCAAGCGACATCATAAAGTCAGTGGAGACGAGCACGTGGCAGCAGGCCTATGGATATCGTCAGTTCCTACACCGCTTAATAAATGAAACCATCAATTCGATATTTAGCATAATGAAGCCGAAAATTTCTGACCTCAGGCTGCGCGGCGGAACAACGATAAGTTAAACGTTGTGGAAAATTTGAATTTGCACAAACGTATCTGTCTAAACAACAACAACAAAAGCTGCTTTAGGTATAATGGATGCATTGTACGGGCTTCCATATACCAATTGGCTGTTGCATTCAAACGCTCGAAGATCTGCTGTATTATGAAATCAGATTACAACTGGCTCTAGGGACGCTCGACAACTAAAACCAGAAGTTCGATAACTGCCATAATCGAGACACCCAGCTCGGAGCTTAGAAAATGGAACAAAATTTCCATACCCAATGGCTGCAACTGAATTCATTGTACGGATTTTAGGATCACAGATGATGCTTCAGAGGCACTCACAGAATGCTCTACTTTTAGTATTAATGAACTGCAGTCAAATGCTTTACATTCCTGCTGCACACATTACTCCAAACACTTCCTCTAGAGCTACCTCTTTAAAGCCTTTTTGACGCCAACTCTTTCCAAGCCTTTTATTAGCTGCGCTCCAGTTATGCAACAATTCATTTCAACTTTCCAAGAGATAAAACATAAAAGAAAATAATCAAATATACTGCTCCTTTGCCATTAATTGGAAACATTTTATTTTAACTGGTCTTACTGGGGTAGGCCTGGTGCTGGTCTTATATAAGCCACATAGCCAAAAACTTTACTACCACAAAATACGCAACTGGCAACAAATTTTATTTTAAAGTCTACAAAATTTGCAGCAACTTTTGGCAAGGAATTAAGTAAGTACACATACATATATATATATATGTATATATAGGTATATACATACATGTATATAGTGTATATGTATATCATGTACCTACTTATGTATATACAATGTATATAAAAAAAATGGCGGACGAAAGTCGGGCGCGGACGACTTATGGAGCCCTGCCACTAGCTTGTAATAAAGTCCGATTTCTTCACAAAAACCAAAAACAGAAGAATTTTTAAGCAAAAATTTTTTTTTTTGACCGATCGTTCCTATGGGAGCTATATAAACATGATATAGCACGATCAATATGAACGGTGTTTCAAATATCATGACAAACAAACAAAACACATCGAATTTTGTATAAAAAACGTGTTTTTGGACCGATTGGTCCTATGGGAGCTATATGATCTAGTCAAACGATTTGGATTAAATTTGGTACAGTGCTTAGGAACTATAAAATACTCACGAATGTCAAATTTGGTCCCAATATCTTAACAAACAAACGAAACACAACAAATTTTGTTAAAAAATCGATGTTTTGGAAGATCGGACCTATGGGAGCTCTATGATAGAGTCCACCGATTTTGTTCAAATTTGGCACATTGCTTAAGTGGTCTAAAAATTTCCAAACGCCAAATCTGGTTAGGATATCTTTATTAAAAAACGAAATATAGCCAATTTTTCTTTAAAAAAGTTATTTTGGCCGATCGGTCCTATGGGAGCTATATGATATAGTCAACCGATTTTGATCAAATTTGGTACAGTGATTGGGAACTATAAAAAACTTTCGATTGCCAAATTTCGTTACGATATCTTCATAAACAAACGAATTATTCATCTAAAACGCTTTTTTTTTTCGAGGTCGTCTCAAACACCCCCATGGGAGCTATATAATTTATCCCCGATATCAAAAATAAAATAAACTTGCCTCCTATGGAATAATATGGGATCTAATGTGAAAGTTTGGTAACTCTAGCTCTTACCATCTCTGAGATCTAGGCGTTCACACGGACGGACGGACGGACAGACGGACAGACGGACGGACAGACGGACAGACGGACAGACGGACATGGGTATATCGACTTCTCTATTCACCCTGATCATATTTTAGGTAACTTTGGGGTGTCTCCGACGTCTCCTTCTATATGTTACATACATTTTCGGCTTGCACAAACTTAATATACCCTTGGACCATACGGTACAGGGTATAAATAGCTTGGTTTAAAGGCGGCTCTAACCGACTAAATTTGTCCATTAAAATAGTTTTACTCTATGTAACTTACTCCTCAAGATCCCTAGAAATATCGTAGCTCTTTCTAGAGCGTTTTCTCCAGCTGCATCCCTGACCACAGCCAAATATTTTCAAATTTGCCAGTTATAAAGTCTGGCTGGGATTTAGCTCAAAAAAATGTCGTACACATTCAAATTGCATTTCGTTGCCGCCGGCTCAGTTGTCCATCAGTATGCCTACGCTGAGATTGAAGTTGTGCGTAGTTGTTTCCAACGTGCCTGCTGCTTTCCTAGATCTCTATAGCGACCATAGAAGTGCAGCTGCTTCTCTCTATGCAGCATTAAATTTCGGTTGTGCCAGCGCAACTCACATGGCACGACTTTGCCAGCAGTTTGCTGCTATTATCCTGGCCTAAACCGGCGCAGCTTTGCCGACGAGCCACAGAAAATTTTAACTTTACCGCCTGCAGTCCTCATCGTGTCAATTTTGTTAAGGACACGTCTTGCGCCTGCTCATAAATTTGACAACTTAATATACATTGCACTTAATATACCCTTTAATGCTTCAAGTTTAATGCCAAAAGGCTGTAGCAAAAACTTGCACACAGTTAGAGCGAATAAGCACCCATTATGTGGAACTGCTGCTGCTGGTGTTCCTGCTGCTCCTGCAGCTCCTACGCAATTATTTTACATGCTCCATTTTAACAATTTGCAAAAATGAAAGACTCTCTCTTTTTCTATAGCATGAGTGAGTGACTGACTGAGTGAGTGCAGGAACGGCTGGCGGATGTACATATATGCATATACTCTGGCACTATGTACATGAAGTGGGCACACAAGAAAAGGCAGCCCAAGTGGGCTGTACATAGTGGGGCTGGCTTTGTGTGGCAGGCGGCATTTAGCATGTGGCTTTACCCCGTTTGCTGAGCAGGCAGGAGTTGTGGTGGGCTTTTCCGCATGTTACTGTTGTCACATAAACACGCAGAGTACGGTAGCTGGATTTTCAGCGTGCTCTGGTGTGTAACCAAGAAGGTCACTTTTGCTGCAAAGCGCCATAGAAATCAATGCACCTTTTTGCTGAGGATTAAAGTTGCAGATAATAGGCATGCCTATGGCTGGCCGAGTTTGTAGTAAGCCTGAGTAGTTGAATTACTGTTTGAAGCTGGTTGTTGGGCTTTGAACGTGCCTTTGGTAACTAAAATGCAGACAGACTGTTGCAGTTGTGGCCAATGCAGCATTAAAGCTGTGCACGATGTGCGTACGGCCGCCTGTCTAATATTCTATTTGTAGCCATCTTTTGTGCATAATTCAGTTGCTAGTCAAGATTTAAGCGGCTTGCAGTTGCTGTTGTTGTTGCAAGGGACACCCGAATTCTGATGCGCTTTCGGTCAGCCCAGCCCGCTTTCTGTTTAAGCCGCTTTCCAGTGCGACAATGCACCTTGCTTTGGTGGTATTCCCTAGCAGCTTTTATTTTCCATGTGGCATATTAGTTTGCTTTTTTCAGTTTGAGTTTGAGTCACATCCAGCTGCTGCAGCGCCTCTTGAAGGATTAAAATGTTGTCAGCTCTGAAGTGTAATCAAGAAGGTCGGTCAGTCACTTGCTGCAAAGCTAGAGCTTAAAAATGTGGATGTATCTGGCCACATGATGATACTAGTTCTTGGAGTAATATTTTGCTGCAGTGCTTCTTGGTACAGTGTTGATTTGCTAGTCCGTCTTTAAAATGTGTTGAGCATTGTTATTATTCCAAGAAATGACGAAGCTTGCCAGCTGCTACAGTGCTGATTAGTAGTAAAGCATTGTTTTGATGTCGTCCTGGTTACTATAGTGCAGCATTGAATTAATCCTTTTTGTCGTAATGCTGCAGTGCAGCCTTTAAGCTTTGTTGCAATTGTGGTAAGAGTAGCTTCTAACTGTTGCCATATTTCTTGAAAATATTCTGCCATTTAATGCCTAAGGATGAGTTTGTTATAAGAGCCGAAAGTCTGTTTTTAGTGTATTCATTGTCTGCTCACCTTTGAAGCACTTGGAGCTGATTTCTTGAAGAGATTAGTATGTTTATCTCTTAAACACAACTGTGTATTTGATTTTTGTTTTATAAAATTTAACATTTATTTAAGTTTGTTTATATTTGCAAACTTAACAATCTCAGCGATGCGTGAAGCGTGAGCTTAGATTAATCGATATCTTATCGATGTTGTTTAGCACAACAACACGAGCTATCGCCATCTATGCAAATAAATCTATTCATAGCTAATTTACAAATTGGCAAATTGTTGTTTAATTTGAATGCTACGTTAATTTTTGTAAAGTTAAATGAAAAAAAAGTAAAATTATTTAAGTCTGCTAATTAATCGGTTTCAATGCGCGCTTTTTGCATAAGGGAAGTAAGTAGGTTTTTTTTTACAAATGTTTTTTATTGTTTGGTGTTCAAATAACATAAAAAAATTAACATTATTATTATGTAAAATCATTTGTTTTAACTCAATTAATTATGGTTGACTTTTTTTTTCTTTAATAAAACTTGAAAAAAATCATCTTTTAATAAAGATTTAATTTAATTTTAATAAATTAGGTTAAGCTTTTATATTTTTTATAGCAAATCTATTAAAATTTTCTTATTTTTAAAGCATTCGCTTTAACTTTATATTTTGTTGCTTGAAAATGTATTAAAAAATGCTGTGGCTAAAATTTGCAACAACATTGGCAGAGCTGCTAAGATTTATCGAGTGAGTATTTGTTATCGTTATTGTCTTGACAGGATTGTGCTGTGTTAATGAACCGTAAATTGCGCATGCTGCATAAACGTGATAAAAAGTTAATTAATTTTATTAAAAACTCGAAAATAAATTGAAAACAGTTTAATTATAAAAAGCGTTAATCAACTACAGGTAAGTTAAGCTTTCTACAAGTATGGAATATCTTAAAATTTGAGCACAAAGAAGTTCACGCTGCAAATGTGCAGAGTTACGTTTAACCTAACAAATTAATATTTTTAGTTTTAAGCTTGCATCTTTAAAACAAAAGTTTTTTGTTAAAACTGTTAAATTTTGCGTTGCGCAAACAAAAAAACTAACAAATTCAATGAAAAAATACAAAATTTTAACAAAAACAAAATATTTGTTGCGCAGCCATTTTTACAGTTTCAGGTTTTGTTTAACAGCTGATC